>CM062297.1:590098095-590326402 GCA_031216915.1 Pictodentalium vernedei | reverse complement strand
AAACTTGAATCTGACGCACCCCCAATGATGCTGAAAAACAAATATGAAAACATTCTGACTGGTGGATCTGAAGAATATTCTGAAAGAGTATTCTTCATATTGCACTAAAGTAAAATTTGGGCTCGCATAAAAAGCCCAAATAGGAACCCAAGGACTTGATTTGAAGAAACTTAAACCTGCCCCATAAGGTTGCTACATACCAAATATCAGATGATTCTGACAGGTGAATCTGAAGAAGATTTTTAAAGAATATTCCTCATATTGTCCAAAGTTTCAATTTGGGCTCAGATATCAATCCTGGGTCTTTTTTGAACAAACTTTAATCTGACCTCCTCAAGGATGCTGTACAACAAATATCAAAAGATTATGACTGGTGGATCTGAAAAAGATTTTCAAGGAAATTTTGTCGCATTGCACAAAGTTAAAATGCCCCTCCTAGGGATGCTGTATACGAAATATCGATTTTGTAAAGTTCATGCTGGACAGTCAATGGAAGAACAGTGATCACTTTTATGAAAGCTCCCCTTCAGCTTCACTCAGGTGAGCTAAAAAATAGTATGGGTGCAAACACAGTTATGTCCCCTGTGGTACCCAAATCTCAAAATTTTCTCAAATTTCTGACTGTCCCAGGAGACAGGTACCTTTTATTTCCACACAGGCCTAAGGTGCAGTTGGTATGGGAGGAGGTGTCCCCCTCCCATCAATTGTTGGGGTGGGGGAGGGGGTGCTCCTAAAGAAAATTTTTATAATTCAGTCAATGCACTGAGATTGATTCTGGTACCTATTTGGTAGTCATATTAAATCCCTAGTAATAGCATGTTTATGGCACAAATATTTGGAAGGAAGGGTTTGCCCCTGGTTATAAGTTTATACATCTGACAATTATACTCTATCTTATTATAGCTTGTGTTACTTCATTGTTTGAAAAATGGTACATTTGAACCATTCATTACCATAAATTATAATGCAGTTTTTAATTAAAACTTTGATTGTAAAAAGTTGTTATTATTCCCAATCCCTTATGAGTCCCAGTTCCTTGAAAACTCATTTTGAAGCGGACAAAAAAAATCCCCCCCCCCCCCCCAAAAAAAAAAATCACCCAATGCCACCCCCCCCCCCCCACCCCAACAACTTATGTGGTAAAATTTGTTTGGCAGCATAAAATCACTTTAAATCCTTCAAAACTGTTTAAAGCAGAGAAAAAAGAAAAACAAGAGGCCCCGCGGGGCCTGAAGTGCTCACCTTGAAAGAACTCGATATAAACTGTCCAAGAATAAATCTACATTAAGCAGTCCATCTCCATAGGATACATTGTCAATCCTTGAGCCCCTCAGTAGTGACAAAAATAGTCCAAGCATCATGCCTTTTCTTCAGTTGATCATAATGTAAAATGTGGAGCTCCCCTATGAAGCCCCTTGATACAACCTATGTGGATTAATCTTAGTTACACACATCTAGAGGGTACTGAATACAAAATTCTAATTCTTCAGCTACATGGCCAATTTCCAGCTTCCATAGGGAGCCCAAATATTAGCCCAGACACTCGATTTGAACAAAGTTGAATCTGACCTCCCCAGAGATGTTGTATATCAAATATGAAAGCATTCTGACTGGTGGACCTGAAAAAGAAAAAATTGGGCTACCATTTTGGGAGCCCAAATATTAACCCAGGGAACCAATTTGAACAAACTTGAATCTGACTCCCCTAGAGATGTTGCATATCAAATATGAAAGCATTCTGGCTGGTGGGCCTGAAGAAGATTTTTGAAGAAATTCCCTCAAAGTTAAATTTCAGGTTCCCATATGGCGGCCAAATATTAAGCCAGGCACTCAAATTGAACAAACTTGAAGCTCACTGACCAAGTTAAATTTCAGGTTCCCATATGGTGGCCAAATATTAAGCCAGGCACTCAAATAGAACAAACTTGAAGCTGACCAGCCAAGTTAAATTTCAAATTTCAGGTTCCCATATGGAGGCCAAATATTAAGCCAGGCACTCAAATTGAACAAACTTGAAGCTGACCCCCCCCCCCCCCCCCCCCCCCCCCACCCACCACCACCGAGATGTTGTATACCAAATATGACTGGTGGATCTGAAGAAGAAGATTTTTAAAGAAACTTCCTCATATTGTACTAAGTTAAAACTTGGGCTACTATAGTGAGCCCAAATCTATACCTAGGGGCCTGATTTGAGCAAACTTGAATCTAAACCCCCTAGAGATGTTGTATACCAAATATGAAAGGATTCTGACTGGTGGATCTGAAGAAGTTTTTTAAAAATTATCCCCCATATTGCACCTATATTGCACCAAGTTAAAATTTGGGTTTCCATAGAAGCTCAAATATTTAACCAAGGACTTGGTTTTGAACAATCCTTGAATCGGAACCTCATAACAATGATGTAAACTTAAAAATTCGGGCTCCTGTATTGAGCCCAAATATGAACCAGGGGGCTTCATTTTAACACACTTGTATCTGACCCCCCTATGGATGCTGTATAACAAATATCAAAAGATTCTGACCATTGGTTCTGGAGAAAAAGATATAAAAAATTTTGACAAATATGCTGACTCAGCATTTTTTCAATGCCCTCTGCAGAACACCCTAACATAACCGATGGCAATTTTTTTTACCATTCAATTCTTCTGGTCCCTAAGGATGCTTCATACCAAATAACAGTTCTCTGTTCCGTGTGGCTTGGGAAATATGGGAATTTGAAAATATTTCTATTTTTAGCTCCTGGGGTTCCCATGGGGATGTGGGAATTTTTTTTTTTACATGAGTCAAGTACTTATGACCCAATAATACCACATACCGAATTTCGTTCAAATCGGACCATTGGGTCAGAAAATAGAAATTTTGGGCGGGGCCAAAAATCTTACCCCTCCCATTATAAAGCCAAATATTGCTTCACAAAATTTCATTTGAACAAATTGATACTACACCTCAAAGGGAAGCTCCATACCAAATATCAAGTCTGTGTACCCACTGGTTCGTGAGAAGAAGATTTTAAGAATATTTTGGAGCATTCTTCCCCCCACCCCATTCCTATGGGGCTGGGGCATCTTGAGTTGAACAGAAATGTACCCAGAGGATCAGCAAGGCTACCTCCCCCCCCCCCCCCCACCCCAAGGGCAAGCCTGGAAATAAGTATTCTGTCATTTGCAGATGACATCCCCAGAGGGTGAATTTGCTGATTCTATCCAATACAGTGGGCCAATTGATTCTCTGGGTACTTCTTTCTGTTTAGGCTTGAGACCTTGATTCAGATTAAGGTTCACAGAGGGTAAATTTAGTGATTCTGCCCCTGCTATTCGGGTAGCATCATGAAATTTACCCTCTGGGGACCCCATTCTGCAGACGACAGTCTGCTTATTTCCAGGCTTGCGAGGGGGTATTGTGTGGCTTGTCTGGGAATACCCTAGCCCCCTGAATGCACGCATTTGCATTTCAAGGTATTATCTGTTGTCCATTTCAAAGGACTACTTCAGTTCATTCTGTTGTCGATTTCCTGTGACATTGGCACCTTCACTTGTGTGAACACTAAGCTTTGGCACTCACCCAGATTATGAAATAAAATGTATTAAATTGTGAAGATGCTGTGTAACTGTGAAACTGGATTGGTTTCATTATAACAATATAATACTCGTTTTGCAAAATAAAAAAATCAAACAGTGTTTTGACTTTTGTTTCATGTGCAAGTTGCAACTAAATTCTAAATCAAAACAATTATATCTAATTTCTATGCTTGGGGCCCCACAGTACAAGAAGCAAAGTAGGTATCATGTGTACATTTGCATAAATTGGGGATCGCGACATCTAGTATTGAAAGCCAACAGGGTTCGTGAACTTGCAAACTGCACTTGAGGAAATAAACATTCACAATTGAAATTCAGGAAAGCACCGACACACGATGGCAAACCCGTGTTACCCAAGTGGTTCGCAAGAGTTCTACAGCCTATTACACTAAATTCAAATTCAGTGTTTGATCAAACTAAAACAGAAATATAGGGCTTTGATAATTCCATACAGCTACTCACCAGAAATGTGCAGTTATTCCACGTTGAACAAATATGTGAACTTCCAAAATCAACTGGACGCTGGTATTTTTCAAAACTCCAACTTTGCAGACGTTAGTTCTTCAGCTAGATGCATGTTGTATTGTTTGTCATTATAACGTAATATAAATATGTTGGTCATCGTCCCGACATAGTTGTTAAACAGTCTTCATGTTGAGACAAAAAATTTCTTCGAGTAAGACATAAAAATTATTATTTTGAACCGATGCAAAATCAACACCATTCAAGGTCAAAGAGTCAAAAGAAATGCAGTAAATTTAATGTCATGAAACATCACTGGAGTGCACACACGCATGTTTTGGAACAAAATTTGTTTGTTGTGTTTGAGTTTATGGGTCATCGCAAGTGTGATTGTACAGCCGCTATGGAAGCTTTCATAGTAACTTCTTTGATAAGATTGAAAGGTAGTATCCACTAATTTTATAAGATAACGGGCATAGCGGGCTTTGACTTAGGCCCCATTATGCCAAAGTTCTATTTAGCATCTGATCTGTAGCCCAACTGCTTTCGTTTGATGCAAATTGGTCACAACAGACTGCACTGTTTTAAAGTTAAACTGTCAGTCACTCAATCTCTGAAGCCTGAATCACCCATGTCAACGGTCTTTTGTGTTTCTGTTGGGGTGGGGCTGAGGGTGGAAGATTGTATTAATCTATTATAGCAGAACTGAAATAGTACTAATAATAGTATTGTCACCTTTTCCCCCCCCCCCCAACGTCCCGGGAAGTGGGTGATATCCTTGCATGTTGGAGTGTTTTATCCCTAATAAGAAGCATTAAGCTCAAGAGTCTTCAGGTTACAAATTATGCTTTATTATTGGAACATAGCCTAAATAATAGACCAATATGTGTTTGACCTACTCAGTCTGTGGTGGTTGGCCCGATGGTCAGACTTGGGTACCATAGGGTGCAGTATGGCCTACATATGGGGCAACACTATATAGGCCTAGGCCCAGATCCGTGAGATCCTATTGCCTACTACGGTCGTTTAATACAATGAAGGTGTGTGTGTGGGTGGGGGGGGGGGGGGGGAGGGCTCAGGGCAATTGACCCAATCGTCCTGAATAAATTTCTCTGGTCCAACACCAAAGGTGGACTATATGTTATGATCTCTCGAATAAAAAGGGTGGACAGCCTATTCAGTTCTTCGTGCCAGTCTCTATATAGAGATCTATAATATCGACATCGTGTAGAGTTAAGGCCTATAGAATCGTAGGTGGTGGTTCGCTAATTTATAACATAGGCCTATTCTCATTGTGAAACGAATCAAACGATGGCTGTTACGCATAGCCTAATCTATAGTTGGCTAGCCTGGCGCGGGATTTTCATTTAGGCTAAGTGTAGACCTAAAAAAAATCACAACAAACTCCATGCCATTTCCTTGGATTTCCTAGGAATTCTAAAAAATTCCATGCTAGTCCATGGACATTTTTAATGCAGGGGATCTGAAGAAAATATTTTTAAAGAATATTCCTCATATTGAACTAAATTATAATTCAGGCCTCCCACAGGGAGCCCAAATATAAACCCAGGGACTTGGCTTGGACAAACTTGAATCTCACCACCCTAGGGATAGTGCATACCAATATCAAAAGATTCTGATTGGTGGATCTGAAGAAGAAGATTTTTAAAGGAATATTCTCATATTGCACTAATTTGAACATTTGGGCTCCTATAGAGAGCCCAAATATGGACCCAGGGAATTGATTTCAACAAATATGTGAATCAATCTTCCAAAGTATGGTTATATGTGAAATATGAAAGCTTTTGGAGCAGTGGTTTGGGAGAACAAAATTCTTTAATGTTTTTCCCATTACCCACAGTGTTAAAATATGATGACTCAGCACTTTTTCAAAAGTCCCGGAAAAGTACCCTATGATGAAACCGATGACAATTTTTTTTTACCATTCCTTTCTGGTGGTCCTAAGGAAGCATCACACCAAATAAAAATTCTCAGTGCCGTGTAGTTTTGGAGATATGGGCATTTTAAATTTTTTCTATTTTTAGCCCCAGCTGTTCCCATGGGACGACGTGAAATTTTTTTTGGCATAAATTAAGTACTTATGACCCACTAATCACTCATATCAAATTTTAGTTCAAATCAGCCTCTCGATTTGGAAAATATAAATTTTGGGGTGGGGTCAGAATTCTTGCCCCTCTCATAATGATGGCAAAAATAGCCCCTCAAACTTCTCTTGAACAAATCTGAGTCTATACCTCAAAAGGAAGCTGCACACCAAATATCAAGTCTCTGCTACTGCTGGTTCATGAGGAGATTTTTTAAATTTAGGCACACTTTTTGGGCGTGGCCCTACCCAGGGGCAGGGCAACTTGATTTGAACAAAATCAAAAATGTGATGTCATAACAAACAAGCATCTCAAATTTCACTTAAATCGGTTCAGCGGTTTTGGATGAGAAGTCGCAAACACCATGTTCACGGACAACAGACGGAAAATGGCATGAAGGAGTGATCACTAAAGCCCACCCTTACTTTTAGTCAGGTGAGCTAATCACATTCAGGTTTGTTCAGTTTGAGTCCCTGGCTTAATATTTGGGCCCTCTATGGGGGGAGGGCTGGGAGGGGGAAGGTTAGGGTTCAAGGTTGTTCAAATCCATTCCTCAGTGTTTTACCATAAAATTTGCCTTTCGAACAGACATAACAACCCTTGGAAGTTTGGCAGTGCTTGTCCACAGCTGATAGAATTGGAAGCAGTCTGGAAGAGCTATGATAATAATCATCTGACATGGACACTAGAGTTATGAATAAAATCATAATTTCATTCCTCTGTAGTGTTGATGAACCGAACCACTTTGCCAGGAGAGCAATTAAGGCCTCTTGGGGCCTCTTGTCTTTGAAGTGAAACTATTTTGGCATTAAGGATTTGCCATGTTACAATCTATGTTGAACTCTTAGGGGGGTTAACAGAGTAAATAGTAATATTCAAAATAATGGTTGGTGCACTTGATAGGGAGGAAGAAACAGAGTAAATAGTAATATTCAAAATAATGGTTGGGTGCACTTGATAGGGAGGAAGATGAACAGAATCATTCTTCAGAAACATATTGAACCATTACGCAAGACTACATTTCTTATCAACCTACCTTACAATTGTTTACTACAGGCTTGCCCTACAGTGGAAGTCCCCAACTCAGAAAATATACTCTCTATTCTGATCTTTCCCAAGCGATTTGTAAAGAAAAAATAAGCCAAAACTGGGTCGAGTGCTACTGATGCAGACCCAGTAGGGGACGCTCTTCTCCTAGTACAAATCCACGACTTCTGTTGCCAGTGCACAGTACGTAGCTAATGACTCATTCTTTTTTCGTCCGCCATGTTGACAAGACGTCTTCCTCTGCATTCGAAATCAGTGATCATCCTACTCGTTGATTGTTTGTTCCTGTGCAAAGTTGTTGGATCTAAGGATCCTCTATTATCAGGACTGTTTTTTATTTATATTCTCACTTATAAATTTATTCAACATTATGTATTATTTTTCTTCTCCGTGTTCGCGCACGTATTTCGTGTGCAGTGCATTTCGGACATAGAATTTGTTCACATTAATAATTTATGTTACCATTTTTGATACTGTTATTTGTGTTGGAGTTAGGAGTCAGTGGGGTGCTTTTTGAACAGGATTTCTCCTCTCCGTTGAGAGCAGAACTTCTGTTTTTTGGGTCCCTGTCGACCGTCTGGGGTCTGTTCCCGCCGGTCCATTTTCTTCTGTTACCCTCTCTCTCTTAGTTGGGGGTGTTCTTCTGTCCTCTGTTGAATTCACCTTCTTCTCTTCAGCTCTCACTTGTGTCATGCCCAGGACTATTCCTTGTGGGCAATGCCTTCTGCCTAAGAACGTGGATGATTCGCATGCTTCCTGCTCTTCTTGCAATGGTTGTTCTTCCGATCGAGCTATGTGGATCGTGGTCATCCACCTTTTGGGTGTCTGTGGAACCGTGTTGTGCATGGCCGTGCCCCCCCGCACCCCGCGGGAAAGGGGAACACTGTCGTTCGGGGCCTCCCAAAACGACCACATCTGGTGAGAGTTATTCCTCTCCGTGGGGGATGTGGCAGTCATTTCCTGTGGTGGATACTGCGGGAGCTGTTAAGTTGTCTGGTGACAGATGCCTGGTTCCGGGACTGCGGTCCCTTTCCAGTCGACATCTGAGGCTGTCACTAGGGTTGTTGGACTCCTCCTTTGGAGCTGAGCGCAGGTGCTCTCTCCACCTTTCCACCAGCCTCAACGACTCCCGACGTATCTTCTGCTACTGGCTGTTCCGTCTGCTACGTCATCGGTCATCGTCTCAGCCGGCCTCGGCTTATCCCTGCAGGGGTCGGCAGAGATGTCTGGTAGTGTGGACATGGGATATCGGCCTCAGCCTTCCCTGACTTCAAACTCTGCGAAGTCGGAAGGGGCTGCCGGCCCGAACCTCTACTGTGGTCTCCTCAGCCATCGAGCACCGCAGTTTTTTCATTGGATTTGGATGTTCATGGTGGGGCCACTATGAACTCCGTGGCGTTTCCCTCCACGCACTCTGGTCACATGGCCAGGTTTGCGAGACCAAACACCTTTTGTGCAGCCTGGACTTCTGTCCCTCAGAGGTCCGCGGTGACTCTTCTGAGTTCCCGCTCTGTAGATCCTTGGGGTATGTCATACCCCTATACACATCTGCCTTCCGATGTTTCGGCTGCCACCCCGTTGTCCCGCGTCGGGTGTATTTGAAGATCGTGACCCTTCGCTAGTTAAAAGGGTCAGGAGTGAAGCCACTTTGCCAGGTTCGTTCCCATGTCAAACCGGCCGACACGGACAGTGAGCTTAGGGAGGCCCTCTCTTTGCTCACTCAGGTTCTGTCCAAGAGCCTTCCTGTTGCTTCCAGCGAGGCTACTAGTGGTTTTTAGGTGCCCCCTGCAACACCGCCTCCCGGGATTGGAAGCAGGCCGCTTTCTGATCCCTCAGGTGTGCCTACACCATAGGAAGCATCGGCTGGTTTGCCCATGATGGGCTATGTGTCTTCCGACTCAGAGGATGAGTCCGACATACCTGACGTCGAGAGCCAACAGTCTTCCTGCCTTGGGGGCAGCTCTTGATTTTGTGTTTGGGTTCCTTCCAGATCTCAAACGGTCAAACCAGCCGACAGTGTCAGCCCGGCCGCGATCATTGGTCACGCACATACAGCCTGTGGAGCAACCTGCTTCTGGCCACCTTCAACTGTGCCAGTCGGCACAGGTGGTTGAAGCGTTAACAGCTTTGGACTCTAAGTTGAGTTCCAAGGCTATGAAGACTTCGTTCTTCACCAGGGTTGACACTTTTTTGCCTCCAGTGTGTTATCGTTCCCTTACGATTCTGCCAATCCGTCAGTCTTCCAGACTTTGACGGTCCTTGGATCAAGACTCCAACTCCCTCGGGCTTTCCAAGCCCATGTCGACCGTTATTCCTGTGGTGACTCTGGAGTCCGTGTTGGGCTTATCGAGAGAGATGCTGGGCATGCTTTCTCTCTCAGATCACGCCGTCTCTGCTTTAGCCTGCTTATCTGCCTCCAGATAAGTATGACAACGTACAGGCTCCTTTGCGTGTGCTGCCCAAGGCACTCATGCATCTTACTCACATGCATGCCTGTAACACTGCTAACTTGGAATTAGTTCACAGGGACACTGTGCCTGGACACAAGCCGTTCCCTTCCTGAGGGGCTGCTCTTCGATCTGCTTCTTTGGCGGGTCCGCAACTGTTACATGGTTCTGTGGTGTCGGTCCGAGATGACGTCCTACATCATTCTAAAGATCAGCTGCTGCTTCGTCAGCCTTCTGTTGGAGGCAGGGGCCGTCCAAAGCCTAACAAGCATGCTTCTGCTTCTCTCCGAAGCAAAGGGCTGATCCTCCTGCAGCCGCTTCTACTTCCTTACTCACGGGTAAGGGTAAGTGTCGGCAGGCTAGAGGGAGGACTCAGGATTCTTCATATAGTAGAGGAGGTTGTTTCTCCTCCGTGGGCCTCGCCGGGGCTCGAAATGAACGTCCTCACCACAATTCGTCCCAGGATGGAGGAAGGATTGCAGAATTCGCAGACCATTGGGCCAACATCACATCTGATCCTTGGGTGTTAGATGTTGTTCGGTCCAGGCTGCGAATATCCTTCCAGAGGCACCCCACTCTGTCGAGAGTGCCTCTTCGAACTCCAGTTCCGGGAGCTTTTGTCCACGGAGATAGACAATCTCCTGGCAAAGGGGGCGATCAAGGTCATCAAGAACATTCAGTCAGTGGTATTTTTATTCCCCGCCTGTTCTTGGTGCCGAAGAAGGACGTCCGACTCCGACCGTTTATCGATTTGAGTATCCTGAACCAGTCTATCATTGCTCCCAAGTTTCAGGTCGGTTCGCCATTCCATTCACCAGTGAGATTTCGCTTCCAGCATCGTCCTGCCAGACGCTTACTTTCACGTTCCGATTCATCGGACATCGCGAAAGTATCTCAGGTTCACTTTTCTGGGGCGAGTTTAGCAGTTCAAGGACATGCCTTTCAGCCTCAACCTGACTCCTTGGGCCTTCACCCAACTGATGTCGCATGTGATAGCCTTCTATCGCACACAGTCCAGGGTGACTACTTCAGCATGGAGTCAGATGTCGACACACTGTTGAGCCTGCTCACGCCACTAGGGTTCAGAATCAACGAAGAGAAGTCGGACCTGGTCCCTTCTCAGTCGTTTTGTCATCTGGGGATGGACTTCCATACTCAGTTCAATACGGTGGCAGTTCCCCGGGCAAGGGCTTTGATTCTCTCAGCTTTTGCCCTGACTCAGTCCACGTCCGCGACAGCTCGGAGTATTCTCCGACTGGTCAGTCTCTGCAGTTTGGTGACAGATCACATTCCTCTAGGTCGGCTGCATGTCAGACCTCTCCAACACTTTCTGCTTAGTCGTTGGAGGCCGAATGTTGATCCTCTGGACCTGGTGCTCCAGTTGCCAGAGTCTCTTCATAGTCACCTTCTCCCCTGGACGGATGTTCAGTGGATTATGGAGGGGGTTCCGTTGGACTTGCCCACATCTGATCGTGTTCTGACGGCAGACACCAGCAAGCTCAGATGGGGGTGCAACGTTGGATCCTCTAGGTCTTTCCTTCATGGGTCAGGGGATCAGGATCAAGCAGCTCTTCCACATCAACCAGAAGGAGGTTCTCGCTCTTCTTCTGAGTTTCCAGCAGTGGATCCCCCACCTTTCGAATCGCCAGGTCCTTCTGTTTGTCCCGACAATTCGACTGTGGTGGCTTACATTCGTAATCAGGGTGGCACGCACTCGGTTCCCATGTACGAATTTGCTCAGGATCATCTACTGCTCCACAGGGCAGTGTTTGCAGTCGCTTTGCGATCTCTCAGGTGCGTCCCCACATCGATCTCTTTGCGACTCGTTGGAACCATCAGGTGGACACTTTCGTGTTCCCGTGTCCAGATCCGCTGGCTTTCGCCGTGGACACTCTGTCACTCGATTGGAACGGTCTTGTCGGCTACGCCTTCCCACCGGTTCCGGTTCTGCCTCAGGTTCTAGCCAAGATACGAACCTGCAGTTGTTGAATCATTCTGATCGCTCTCAGCAGGTGTGGATCAATCAGCTCCGCTCTCTGTTGGCGGCGGTTCCGGCACTTCTCCCTCTACGTCTTGACCTTCTTTGCCAAGGTCACTCGAGAAGGTTTCACGTCGACCCGACTTCATTGTGCCTTCACGCATTTCTTTTGTCAGGTCCTCTCTCCTCCGTAGAGGTTTTTTGAGACAAGCAGTGGAGTGCATTTCTTCTTCGAGGGGGCACTCCACTGGTTTAGCCTATGCGGCAAAGTGGAAGGTCTGTCGATGGTGTGCCGATCACTCTGTTGATTATGGCAATCCTTCGATTTCACAGATTGCAGAGTTTTCTGGTATACTGTTTGATTCTCGGGGGTCTCCAGCCTATTACCATCAAAGGGTACAGATCCATGCTTTTGGACACCTTTTCGTATGTGGGAAAATGTCGTATCGGCACTAATCCTTACCTCTCCAAGCTTGTTCAGCACTTTTCCTTGAAAAGGCCTAGGACTTTGCAGCTTACCCCAAGATGGAATCTTTCTTGGGTGCTGCATTGCTTGGGGGGGGGGGGGGGGTGGACTGTTCGAACCTTTATCCCAGTGGATATGCATTTTCTCACATGCAAGACGTTTTTTCTGATGGCTTTTGCCTCAGCCAGACGGGTCAGTGAGCTTCACGCCTCTCGGTTGACCCGAACTTTTTCAGGAGCTCTCTCAACAGTGTTACGTTTACCACTGATTGCTCCTTTCTGGCCAAGAATCAGATACCAGAAACTACTCCACCTCCTATCTGTATCAGGGCTCTTCCTTCTGCTGAGGGTAACCGCCCTTTGCTCTGTCCGGTTCGTGCAATTCGCATTCATCTCAATCAGGCGCAGTTCATTAGGAAGGGCAGGAAATGTTTTTTTCTGTCTCTTATTCCTGATCGACAGAAGATCTCTCCTCAGTCCATTTCTCGATGGATTTGTCTCGCTATTCGCGTGGCTTACGCTCACCTAGCGACTGACGATTGTGTTCCCAATCGTATTTCTGCCCATGAGAGTGCGTGCATTGTCTACCCCTTGGGCTTATACTAACTCCGTCAAGTTGTCGGATGTTATGCAGGCAGCCTACTGGAGAAATGCTTCTACTTTCTCCACCTTCTATCTGCGTCAGTTGCATCAACAGTCTGAGGACCTTTTTGCTTTGGGCCCTCTTTCTTCTGCTCAGGCTGTTGTTTATCCTAGCCATTAGGCTTCTTACAAGGTCAGTTCCAGTTCTGTGCTGTTACTTCCCTTTTTCTGTCTCTGCGTCGCACAGAGCCATACGCCTCATCTCTCATTGTCTTTTACTAATGTTTGTGAGGCTATGGTTGATAGGCCTGGAGACTTCTTCCTCAATCCACGATTCCAGTGCACCTGTGTTATGTGGGGGTTGGTTATGTGATTCCCTCCATCCTATTGTCTATTCAGCCTGTAGTAAACATTTGTAAGGAAGGTTGATAAGAAATTTAAATTTTATAGTAAATTTCCTTTCTTATTATACCTACCACAATTGTTTACATGGAGGCCATCCCATCTTCTTATTCGGGTAAGAATCCTTCCTCCCCGCTGATCACATAACTCCAACATTGGTGGATTCAAAAGAATGAGTCATTAGCTACGTGTCTGCGCACTGGCAACGGAAGTCGTGGATTTGTACTAGGAGAAAAGCATCCCTACTGGTCTGAGCCGTTAGCACTTGACCCAGTTTTGGCTTATTTTTTCTTGGGAAAGATCAAAATAGAGAGTATGTTTTCCGAATTAGGGACTTCCACTGTAGTGCAAGGCTGTAGTAAATAATTGTGGTAGGTATAATAAGAAAGGAAATTTACTATAAAATGTTAATTTCTATTCCACCTAACTATCCATTAAGGTAGCAATTCTAAAGCAAGCAGAATATACCTTGGAAGACTGGCCCTATCATTTGAGCATTCCCTCTGGACATGAAAAAAATGTCGTAAATTTGAGCTTGAAAAATTGAATTAAATTTGAAAACACTTGCAAGTTACAATTTGAAACATGCACATTTTGAAGTCAAAAGGGGAGTTTCGGTCTGCTGTTTTTGTACATTAAAGATGTTCATGCACATAATGAAGTTAACCAAAATACAAAATTAAGCAATCTGACTGCCAGTGATACAATATGAAATGGCCTCCTCACAAAGCAGTCTGGCATGGGGTCGATTTTTAGCTCTTGTGGATTTTTAAAAAAAGCCAGACCTGGCCTCCAAGACATATTCTCAAAATATCAAGAGAGGTAACTGATTATGTGAGACAAGCTATCAACAATATCAAGGGAGATAATTTTGTGATTCCCAACATTAGCTTTCAATTGATGATGTTTACAGATAATTCGCATTTGAGGTGTCTTTCTTGCCCATATTGCCTTATTAGTTATACCAGCAAGCCAGGGCTTTGCAGCATATCAACATGAAACGTGAGGAGATCCATGTCAAATGTCTCTGCTGTGATAAAGAATTCCGCAGAACAGATTATTTGTCAAGACACTTACAATCTTGCCACACAGCTCAGATCGACCAAGGCACCCAGTGGACCTGATCTGCTCATAGATAATAAAGATTGATCCCACTGATATCCTTTCCACAAAGGCCTTTGGCAATAAATACTGGACAAGTGCAGGTTAAAACCTTAAAAACAACACTTGACAAGTGCCCAAAATATGGATTAGAGAAGTGAATAAAAGCATGTGATATAGCAAAATACTGAGTAAAGTACATGGAGGAATATATCAACTTTTTCATGAAAAAAGTGGTTTTATATTTCTGAAGATTACAAATTTGCCAGCAGAATAATTAACCAACCTAGATAACCGCAGATAGATCAGTGTGATTCAAATGTTTTGATTCAAAATAAATGTTTATGAACTCCAGACTCGGAGAAAGCGTATTCAGCAAATAGTTTTTGATGTGTTTTAATCTCTATTCACATTACCATGAAATAGAATTTTCAAAATCGTAGAGGTGCCCTGCTGAATACGGTCACATGATGACATGTATCCCACCATAATTTTCATACAGGTTTTTAGCTCATCTTGACAAAGTCAAGCTGAGCTAATCTCATCGCTTCCCGTCCGTCGTCCGTCGTCCGTCAACACCATGTTTTGGTCTTCTCCTCCAAAGCCACTGGGCCAATTCAAGTGAAAGTTTGTGTGGGTGATGGTCCCAAAGGGGTATTTCATTTTTGTTCACGTCAGCATGCCAAGCCCCATAGGGAGGGAGTGGGGGAAAATGCTCCAAAATATTTTAAAAATCTTCTTCTCAAGAACCAGTGTGTACAATGACTTGATATTTGCTATGGAGCTTTCATATGAGGTGTAGAATCAAATTTGTTCAAACGAAGTTCGTGAAGTAATATTTGGCTTTGTAATAGGAGGGGTAAGATTTTTCTGAACCGATGGTCCGGTATGAACCAAATTTGGTTTGTGGTAGTATTGGGTCATAAGTACTTGATCCATGCAAAAAAAAAAAATTCCCGCATCCCCATGGGAACCCTGGGAGCTAAAAATAGAAATATTTTCAAACGCCCATATTTTCCAAACCCCACGGAACAGAGAGCTTTTATTTGGTATGAAGTATCCTTATGACCAGTAGAATTGAATGGTAAAAAAAAATTGCCATCAGTTATGTTAGGGTGTTCAGTAATGGGCATCGAAAAAATGCTGAGTCGGCATATTTGCAAAAATTTTAAAAAATCTTTTCTCCAGAACCAATCATCAGAATCTTTTGATATTTGGTATACAGCATTCATAGGGGGGTCAGATAAAAGTGTGTTGAAATAAAGCTCATTGGTTCATATTTGGGCTCTCGACAGGAGCCCGAAGTTTTAACATAGGGTAATATGGGGAATATTCTTTAAAAATCTTCTTCTTCAGAACCACCAGTCAGAATCTTTTAATAATTGGTATACATCATTGTTATGAGGGTCAGATTCTAGATTGTTCAAACCAAGTCCCTAGGTTAATATTTGGGCTTCCTACGGAATCCCACATTTTATCTTTGTTCAATATGGAGGGTAATTTAAAAAAAATCTTCTTCTTCAGATCCATCAGTCAGAATGCTTTGATATTTGGTATGCAACATCTCTATGGGGGTCAGATTCAAGTTTGTTCAAATCAGATCCCTAGGTATATATTTGGGCTCACTATGGTAGCCCAAATTTTTACTTAGTGCAATATGAGAAAATTTCTTTAAAAATCTTCTTCTTCAGATCCACCAGTCGGAATGCTTTTATATTTGGTATACAACATCTCTAGGGGGGGGGGGGGGGGGGGGGGGGGGGGGAGATTCCAGGTTGTTCAATTCGAGTGCCTAGGTTAATATTTGGGCTCCATATGGGAACATGAAATTTAACTTAGAACAATATGAGGGCATTTCTTCAAAAATCTTCTTCTTCAGATTCACTTGTCAGAATGCTTTCACATTTGGTATACAACATCTCTAGGGGGGGTCAGATTCTAGTTTGTTCAAATTGGATCCATAGGTCAATATTTGGACTCGCTATGGTAGCCCAAATTTGAACTTAGTGCAATTCGAAGAAATTTCTTTACAATTTCTCTTCTTCAGATCCAACAGTCAGAATGCTTTCATATTCGGTACACAACATCTCTAGGGCAGTCAGATTTAACTGTGTTCAAATCAAGAGCCTGGGTTAATATTTGGGCTCTCTATGGGAGCCGGAATCGGCCATTTTGCTGAAGAATTAAAAATTTTGTATTCAGTACCCTCTAGAGGTACTAAGATTAATCCACATAGGTTGTATCAAGGGGCTTCATAGGGGAGCTCTACATTTTACTTATGATCAACTGAAGAAAAGGCATGATGCCCAGATTATTTTTGTCACTCCTGAGAGACTCAAGGATTGACAGTGTAGCCGATGGAGATGGCTTGCTTAATGTAGACTCATTCTTGGACTCTGTTTAAATTGTGTTCTGTACAAGATGAGCGCTTCAGGCCCCGTGGGGCCTCTTGTTTTTTGTAAAAGATCAGAAGAATGGTGAGACATGATTATTGGTATTTTCTAATCTAAGAAGCGATGTGATTCAAACATACAATACTTCATTGACTGTGTAATAACTGCAAGATAAAGACTCGAATTACACGCTAACAGTGATACCCCTATTTTTATCTCCAACTTTGATTCTGCTTCCAGCAATGGATTACTAACTTCTGTTTCAGAACATCATAATTTTGAGATGGTCGACATGTTAAACATAACACTGGATAATCAGGTTTGAAAACAAAGATAGCTTGCATGTACTCTTCACAACTGTGTAAGTATGAAAATATCATTTTATTGAAGACCATACTATATTTGTCATGGAAGTTCACCCTGGTGAAACTATTCACTGATTTTCATGACAGCTATCGAAAATGTTTACAGCATTCAACAGCAGTGTTTTTCAGGTGTCCAAATGTAGTGAGATTTCATAACTTCGTCAATTTGGGTTTCTTTCTCATGTACCCACACTTAAATAATAATAATAATAATAATAATAATAATTTATAAGCCTAAACTCCACTAGCCTGCTCTTTGGCTTTACATGAACTAATCCTAGCATTTATCAAAAGCTATTTTATAGAGATAAATTTTTAGACCTATCTTAAATGAAGTGATTGGGGTTTTCTTAGGTGAGCAGGTAATGCATTCCAGTACCTAGGGATTGCCACAGAAAAAGCCCTGTCACCTGCAGTGTTTAACTTGGGCCTTGGCTGCACCAGGGCTACGAGATGCGTCGAGCGCAGTGACCGTGGTGGTTTGTAGACTGGTATAAGATCACTCAAGTATTGTGGCATCATGCCATTCAAACATTTGAAGGCGAGTAAAAGGAGTTTGTACTCTATTCGCTATTTTACAGGAAGCCAATGGAGCTTTTCCAGCACTGGTGTAATATGACAGAATTTACGTGATTTGGTGACAACACGTGCCACACAGTTCTGGATATGCTGTAGCCTTTCTAGCTGGGATTTTTTTACAGCCATGCAGCAGGGAATTGCAGTAATCAAGCCAGCTCGTAATGAAGGCATGAACAAGTTGTTCAGTTGTTTTATCATCTAGGAACTCCCTTATTTTACTGATTTTTCAGAGATGAAAGAATGCTGACTGACAGATATGACTAACATGTCTGTCAGCCCACAAGTTTTCATCCATGAAGAATCCTAGGTTGCGCACACACGAACATGGAGCAATAGCTGAATTGTCAACCTGCAGAGGTAGTTTTGACATATGTGACATTTCATTAGGAAGACCGAAATAAATAACCTCTGTTTTATCTCTATTAAGTTTCAGATAATTTTGTGTCATCCAGGTTTTAATTTCATCTACACATCACCTCAACCTATCCAGTGCCACAGCCTGATGTGTAGGCTGAAAATGGATGTACAACTGCGTATCATCTGCGTAGAAATGGAATTGCAATCCATGTTTTCGTATGGTGTCACCCAGTGGTAAAACATATATTACATACAAAATGGGACTGAGAACGGATCCCTGGGGGACCACAAAGCACAGAGTGGTCTCATCGGAAGCAACACCGTTGATGAGAATGCTCTGTGAACGATTTTTAAGGTAAGAGGAAAACCATTTCAAAGCAGTGCCAGTTACACCACATCTGTGCTGTAATCCTAGCACAAGGGTTTTATGGTGGATGGTGTCGAAGGCGGCACTTAAATCTAGGAGTACCAGGCATGGAATGAGGTGTTTATCCATGGATATTAGGATATCATTTTGAACTCATAGCAGTGCAGTTTCTGTGCTACAGAAAGGGCGGTGTGCTGACTGACATTCCTCAAATAGGCCATGTACGTCTAAGTGAGTCAGTTGATGAGCAACCACCCACTCAATAACCTTTGATAGGAAAGAAAGGTTAGAGACTGGGCGGCAGTTCTTCAGTATTTCAGCATCTAGACTTGGTTTCTTCAACAGTGGCGTAACCAGGGCACGCTTCATCACAGCTTATTGTGATATTGGTAACAACAATCTTGTGGTTTATGCTCACAAATTACTGGAATGAGATCAAAAATCATTTGTGTGAGCTTAAAACCCATCTGAATTTTTAGATAAATTAATTAAAGAACCCCCAAAAATTGTTATTTTATTTAAGGCTGTCATGGTCTGTATATCAAATTGGAATTGGTCAACAAATCAGTTATTATTATTGTTAAGTTCCTGATATTAGCAACAGTCAAGCCTCCCCAGACACCTTTTACACAAGAGCGATATTTTCAAAATAAATAAAGCACACAAAACCATGTAAAATGGTGAGTTTCTCTCTAAATTGAATCAGGTGATTTAATAATACAAATTTAATAGCAGAGTGGTCATGAACCCCACTATACCCCAGTTTCTAATGATTTACAGATTGGTTAAATTGAAACTTTTCTCCCCAACTAATTTCGTCAAAACTCAAACCCTGTATTTCTTTAAAAGAAGAGAAGAAATGTTATAGATGATGATACGATTTATTCACATGCCAAAAAGGCAGAATATGAAGTATCGAGTCAGCACATGGAAAATGAAGGCAAAACCTTATTATTGCTTATTTTGGAACAGTTTCTGCGTAACCAGAATCAATTCAGGAATCAGCCTCAATGTGTCAACAAAGTTCTAATCACTTAGAAAGTGACTTAGAAATGCCACAAAATGGGAAGTGGAATTAGAGTTAGACCCACTGGTCTGTGCATTCAGTTATGAACCCCATTCACCGAGAACTAGAATGGCCTGGTTTCTATATGTTTTTGAAAGTGACTTGTGAACTCAGTAATGTGCCTCTTTTTGGTATCACTGAACTAAATATTTAAAGTAGAGTTACGCACCTTGAAATGTTGCACTTGGAAATCTCCAAAAATAAACAACCTTGGGAAAATATGTTGTTTCAGTAAACATTTGATGCATTCCACTGACATATTGACATATTGCATTATTGTTGAATGTTCCAGATAAATAAAGAGGGTGATTTGATGGCTACAATTGACTGTTGGTATGTTTTTGTTGGGAATTACTTGAAAAATATGTGCTTGTGATCGTTACTTCCCTTCCTGTCAGTTTTTCTTTCTTATTTGTTGCATGACCCCCTAGTTTTCAGGTCAGAAAAAGTTGTCTGAAGGGCTATACTTGACAAAGATATTGAATGCCAATATTAAAGTGATGCAATCATATTTTTTTTCGCCTGAACGTTATAATGGTCGCCTATGGGAAGATATTTAGTTCTGTGATACCTATAGGAAATACAATTTTTGGCTTCAAACCTGATTTAATTATTATTTTTGGGGACTATTTGACATTTAAATGTTCAGTTGGAGACCACACACCTTACAATACCATTTTATTGTTTTGAAAAGTTATGTTGTTGTCACAATTGGCAATAAAGGCTATATATTGCCAAAAATAAGGCTGATGATGCAAGCAAATTCACACCTTGAGCAAGTGTAGCCTAGAGGAGCACAATCATCCAACCCCCTCCTAAATCACCATTCATGAATACAGCTAGAAAACCTATATTGCACTTTTATTTAGTGGTATTTAGAAGTTTTTCTCCTTATTATGCTGTTAAAAATGTTAGAAAACAATTTCTTCATTGAAAGAGTGTTTTGGAACATAAATTGGGTTGGGGAGGGTGGTGCTATGTCATTGTTTCCAAAAAGGGACATTCTCATCTGGGCATCATCTGGAGTGATCCTACGAAGTTACAATGAAATCCCTTCATAAATATGACCTGTAGACTGGAAACAATGACATAAAAAGTGACAAATTTGAATGAATGACATTTGTGCATAGCTACCAGTATGGTAGTCTAGTACTAGTGCTGTCAGGGTCCATATGTTACAGCACAAAACTACAATAACAAATTTGTTCTCTCCTTGAATCAAGTCCCCCTCCCAACCATACTGAACCCCTCAACTGATGAGAAAAATTTGGAAAGTTCATACAGCATGTTTTGGAGACTGAAGTCAATAGTATACCCTCTCAGTTTCTTATGGTTTGCTTTGGGACTGCAGCACTCAAGGTCCACAGAGTTTTTTTGTGTTTGACAACCTTGCCCTGGCTCTTCTCACTATATTTTTCATTTTATGTCAATCAGTACTCTTATGTAGACTTCCAAAATGTGTGACTGTATGTCAGTCTGTATGATTGTCTGTCCATCAGACAAAGTGTTTCTTTGCTTTTAATTTGCCTGGCTCTACATTTTCAATAATTGACAGCAGATTTCTTTCACCCTCAACCTCCCGCCACACTCATACACAAATATATTAAACATCAAAGAACACTAGATTCTTGAAACAAATATCTGATTCATCCTCTTGGGAAAATATTTTCTGCTATTTCACTCTTTGTGTCAGAATGGGTGTCTGTGGGGATTAAAACCAAAGTTGTGAAAGGGCACTAATTACTCTCCCGGTCACAAACAAATGAAATTACTGATTGCTACTTAATTTATTATGGCATCATTATATTTGTACATTATTGACATTGAAAAGTCCAAAACTTAAATACATTAGTATAAAGCGGCAGCACATGCATAAAACATGCCTCACATGTACAAACATGTATACAACACATAACACAAATAAATTGACGAGATTGTATGTATAAGTTCACCTGAGTAGATTAAACTAAAATTCCCAATATGGAATAACGAAATTTGTTTGCATCCATAAAGGCCTTGACTAGAGAAAAATGAAATGGTGATTGAAAGGGTGGGTGGAAAAAACTATGAGTATTCAAACAACTGACCGTCACAAGTTGAACTATGTATGTGTATCAAATGAAATCAATAATTTGAGTAGAACTCACTGTTCACCGGTGTTATAATTCAGTCGAATATCTGTCCTAGGAATACTGGATAGTAGTCTCACCACTTTGTGACCCAAGGGAGAATAATTATTCATTTTGTAATACAAAATGGCACAGTTACTCTCTCTGTCACAAACAAATGAAATTACTGATTGCTACTTAATTTATTATGGCATCATTATATTTGTACATTATTGACATTGAAAAGTCCAAAACATAAATACATTCATATAAAGCGGCAGCACATTCATAAAACATGCCTCGCATATAAAAACATGTATACAACACATAACACAAATAAATTGACAAGATTGTATGTATAAGTTCACCTGACTAGATTAAACTAGAATTCCCAATATGAAATAACAAAATTTGTTTGCATACATAAAGGCCCAAGCCGAAGGCCCCCCAACCAAAATTATTGAAAAGGAGACTTGTTTAGACATTACAGAGGACATGCAACATACAAACAAAAACTAGTAACACAAACACCGTGGACATGAAAGTAACAACACAAAATGTAAGCATATGAATGAAGATCACACTATCCTGAAAGTGTATAAAATAATACACCAAACCAGGAAGGCCGAAATGCTTGGAAGAAAAGAATCAACCAAGAACAAGATGGAAAACTACACAAAGGAAACATTAATCTCTGTGACTAGAAGTTAAGCAAACAAATTGTGATGCCAGGAACATGACCAAAGTGCAGCAACTTACTAGTAATTCTTGAAATTGCTCAGTGAATATGGGTTAACCTTCTTTTGAAGTAAGTGGCTAAAAGTTGAGTGCCTGTATGATTAAGATGGAGGCCACCATCTCGAATGGCAAACAACTCTCTTCGAGGCATTCCCGCTTTAACCAAGTACCCATAAGAATGAAAATAATGAACATTATAGTGCAAGAATAAAGTTTGCAGACTAGTGTTGACACTCAAAATGATATATTTTGACTTATTGTGATCTGCAGGCCTAGGAATAATAGCTTATAGACAAATGTGTGCAGAAAAATTGGATTTAACCACAGAAATTAAATTACAGAAAGCTGCTGTGAATTCTTTAATAGACAATTTAAAAACATCATTTGTGCCCACATGTAAAACAATAACGTCAAATTCAGAAAATTCTTTTCTTCACGTTAACAACACGATAAGTAATGTCGCCAGTTCTTGCTCCTGGGAAGACTAAAACTTCTGTATTTTCAATTTTGATGTACTTAGCTATGGAATCTGACACAGTGATTGATTGCAAGCTTCTTTGAGGTTTGGGAGCATCTAAAATGAATAAAACATTCTGTAAAATAGATTCACACATACTTTGAGATACTCTTAATTTGTCTCCCATTTTGAATGATAAATATTCTTTATATGCATCACTTTGCCAGTCTCCATGTAATTGGATTAATTCACTTGGAATCTGACAGTGAAAAGCATATGAAGTCCCTCCTCTACGAAAACTGTGTGTACAGTATAAAAGGGGGTTGAGTTCGGTTTTAGCAATTAAAAATTTGAACTTAGTTTGAAATTGTCTATAGGTAATTGGAAGATAGACTTTTTGTAATAGCCGAAAAGGGGGAGATTGGAATCCGCTAGAACTAATTGCACCATATTTCTGTAGGCATTGATCGGACAAAGAAGTGAGCATGGTATTTCTACAAGAGGAATCTGTAAAAATCTTTCGCCAAACTGAATGGTTTTAGACCATTTTATGACAATTAATAAATTATCTGAGACTAAAACATCTTGCCTCAAGATTATTTTATTGCAATCAAATTTAGAAGCAGAATTGGGCACTGGATTTGACTTTCTACTCATGAGGAAAAAGGCAAACAAAAATAGACACCAAAATGTGGCATCCATTGTATTAGCTAAATCCAAATGAGAGAAAATTTGAATTAAGAGTTATGGAGTCACTGGAAGGGCTTTTCTAACCCTATGCGGATTTCTCCTAGCAATCCCACTTAATATTAATTTTAGTAAAAAGGAATCTAGATAATCAAATTGGAAATCAAAAAATTGATGTAAAACCCTGACACCATTCAGATAATTTTTAGCTTAACTTGACATAGTCAAGATAAGCTATTGCCATCACGCATGCACAAGTCTGTTAGTCTGTGAGTCTGTAAGTCTGTTCACAATTTCCTTTAGCACGGGCTACACCATGCAGTTCTTGTCTGATTGTCACGAAATTTCATATGCAAGTTTGGGGTCATGTCTAGATGAGAACGTCCCCTTTTGGTCACGATCAGGCAACCGGTATGGCTGCCCGAGCCCAAAACCCGAAAACCATTAGCACAGTCTACAGGTCGTATTTATGAAGGGATTTCATTGTAACTTGGTAGGATGCCTCTGTATAATGCCTAGATGAGAACGTCCCCTTTTGGGCATGATCTATCAACCGTGATGGCTGCCCAAGCCTGAAACCCAAAAACGTTTAGCACAGTCTGCAGGTCATGTTTAATATGGAGGGATTTCATTGTAACTTTGTAGGATGACTCCTTATGATCTCTAGATGAGAATTTCCCCATTTGGGTGTGATCTGCCAACCGTGATGACTGCACGAGCCCAAAACCCGAAAACCTTTAGCACAGTCTACAGGTCATATTTATTGAGGAATTTCATTGTAACTTGGTGGGTAGACTTCATACAATGTCTAGATGAGAAAGTCACCTTTTGGTCCTGATGGGGCAACTGTGACGGCTACAGGGCTCCGAAGCCCGAAAACCTTTAGCACAGTCTACAGGTCATATTTATGAAGGGATTTCATTGTAACTTGGTAGGATGACTCCAAATAATGTCTAGATGAGAATGTCCCATTTTGATCGCGATCATTCAGCCTTGATGGGTGCCTGAGCCCAAAAACCTTTAGCATAGGCAAAAGGTCACATTTGTGGAAGGATTTCATTGTAACCTGTTAGGTTGACTCCATATAATGCCTAGATGATGACATCCCCTTTTGGTCGTGATTGGTCAACTGTGATGGCTACAGGTGCCGGAAGCCCAAAAACCTTGAGCACAGTCTACAGGTCATATTTATAAAGGGATTTCTGTGTAACTTCGTAGGATCACTCCAGATGATGCCCAGATGAGATTGTCCCCTTTGGTTGCGATCATTCAACCATGATGGCTGCCCGAGCCTGAAAGCCCAAAAACCTTTAGCACAGTCCACAGGTCATATTTATGAAGGGATTTCATTGTAACTTGGGAGGTTGACTTCATATAATGTCTAGATGAGAATGTCCCCTTTTGGACATGATTGGGCAACTGTGACGGCTACAGGGGCCCGAAGCCCAAAAACCTTTAGAACAGTCTACAGGTCATAATTATGAAGGGATTTCATTGTAGCTTGGTAGGATGACTCCAAATAATGTCTAGATGAGAACATCCCCTTTTGGTCACGATCATTCAGCCTTTATGGCTGCCCAAGCCCAAAGACCTTTAGCATATTCTACAGGTCGTATTTATGGAAGGATTTCATTGTAACTTGTTAGGTTGACTCCATATAATGCCTAGATGATGACATCCCCTTTTGGTCATGATCGGTCAACTGTGATGGCTACAGGTGCCTGAAGCCTGAAAATATTGAGCACAGTCTACAGGTCATATTTATGAAGGGATTTCATTGTAACTTCATAGGATCACTCCAGATGATGCCCAGATGAGAATGTCCCCCTTTGGTTGCGATCATTTAACTATTATGGCTGCCTGAGCCTGAAGCCTGAATACCTTTAGCACAGTCTACAGGTCATATTTATGAAGGGATTTAATTGAAACTTGGTAGGTTTGACTTTATATAATGTCTAGATGAGAACATCCCCTTTTGGACACGATTGGGCAACTGTGACACTTACATGGGCCCGAAGCCCGAAAACCTTTAGAACAGTCTACAGGTCATAATTGTGAAGGGATTTCATTGTACCTTGGTAGGATGACTCCAAATAATGTCTTGATGAGAACGTCCCCTTTTGGTCGCGATCATTCAGCCTTGATGGCTGCCCAAGCCCAAAAACCTTTAGCATAGTCTATAGGTCATATTTATGGAAGATATTTCATTGTAACTTGTTAGATTGACTCCATATAATGCCTAGATGATGACATCCCATTTTGGTCGTGATTGGTCAACTGTGATGGCTACAGGTGCCCGAAGCCCAAAAATCTTGAGCACAGTCTACAGGTCATATTCATGAAGGGATTTCATTGTAACTTTGTAGGATCACTACAGATGATGCCCAGATGAGAACGTCCCCTTTTGGTTGCGATCATTCAGCCTTGATGGCTGCCGAGCCCAAAACCTTTAGCATAGTCTGTAGGTCATATTTATGGAAGGATTCCATTGTAACTTGTTAGTTTACTCCATATAATGCCTAGATGATGACATCTCCTTTTGATCGTGATTGGTCAACTGTGACGGCTTCAGGGGCCTGAAGCCCGAAAACCTTGAGCACAGTCTACAGGTCATATTTATGAAGAGATTTCATTGTAACTTCGTAGGATCACTCCAGATGATGCCCAGATGTCCCCTTTTGGTTGCGATCATTCAACCATGATGGCTGCCCGAGCCCAAAGCCCAAAAACCTTTAGCAAAGTCTACAGGTCATATTTATGAAGGGATTTCATTGTAACTTGGTAGGTTGACTTCATATAATGTCTAGATGAGAACGTCCCCTTTGGACACAATTGGGAAACTGACGGCTACAGGGGACCGAAGCCCGAAAACCTTTAGCACAGTCTACAGGCCATATTTATGAAGGGATTTCAATGTAACTTGATAGGATGACTCGCTTTGGAATAATTTCACTGTAACTTGGTAACTTCCGTTGATATACATTAACTGTGAGGTCATATTAACCCACCCCTCAGCTCTTTAGTACAGTGTACACCTCATATTATTTTTATCAAAAACATAGCATACAGGGAACAGAAATGAACATATTCCCAATTATCACAATTCTTGTCTTATTTCATAATCCTTTCATAAACATTGAACATTATCCTTTTTATCAAACACAACACACAAGTTAAGCTACAGTGTCATTGACACTTTCATTAATACTGGCGACTGACTTCATAGATCTACTTAAAAATTGTGCATATAAACAAATGGTGTTTAATGAAGCTGGTAAAGGTGAAAAGGAAAAGTAGAAACAGAAAAACAAGAAACTTCTCCACTATAACTCAAGCTTTCTGACCGTACTATCAGCATAAGCAGAGAACAAAGATAGCTTTTTCTCCTCTTTCAGGATATTCAGTTCACATACCGTAAATAAACATTACTAAGAATTAGAGAAACTGAAAACCGAGTCTTGGAGAGAAACCTCTCTCCCTGTTGGATAAAGTATATAATATTTTTCAGCATATTATGTCCCCAAATGAAACCTAGATAATAAATCTGCTCTTTTATTTTCTACACCAGGAAAATGGACTGTCCTAACTTCAAACTCAAATTTAGCAACATCAAAACAGATTTCTCGTCAACAGCTTTGCATAAACCCATCATGAGAAGCACCTGTATTTAAAACTGCTACTGAAGACTGATTATCACATTTCACAAGCAATTTCCTCCCTTTGAGCAAATGTGCCCAAGTCTTTATACCAACCATAATGTTCAATAGTTCTAGAGCATTGATATGCAATTTTAATGATAAAATCTCGGGAGGAAATGTTTGATAATATTCTTCTGACAAAGAGCAGCAGCCCCCACATCCTGACAAACAGGCATCTGATTCTAAACTTTCATCTGGTTGTGACCATTCCTCTAAAGCCATGATTGAAACACCATTAAATTCCCTCAGAAAATGAAACCACCAGAGTAAATCTAATTTAACGTAATCTGGAATGTTTCTAATTTCTCCTTGATCTGAAAAAGTTTTTAACCATCTTAGTAACCTAGAAACAAATAATCGACCTGGTGGGACACAAGATGAAATGAAATGAAGTTTGCCCAAGAGTGATTGTATGTCTTTTAAAGATGCCTGAGTCTTATGAAGCCAAGATTCCACCTGTTGCGTAATTTCAACTACCCGCTCAGCAGTAACCCGAAGTGTCAAGTCTAAAGTATTAATCTCCATTCCAAGAAATGTCATTTTTGTATTAGGTGGTGATGCTGTACTGAGATTCTCTTCTAAGCCACAACTAAGCAAGAGCCTAGATAAGGCACTATAGGCACCTGCTGCCATCTCCGCTATTTCCACACCAGCCAAATCATCTAAATAATTTAAAATATCATACCCCATTCTTGACATCATAAATTTAAGTGCCGACGTTACCCTCTGGCAAATGTGTGCTCATGATCTAGAACCCATAGATAACACTCTTTCCATAAAGATGTGACTTTTCCAATGAAAAGACACTAAATGTGCATCACCAGGATCAATGGGTATCTGACGATATGCTCTACTTAAAACTTTTTTGAACAATAAGCAACCTTGACCTTTATGCCTAATTAAACTGACCATTGTATCTACTGTAGGAAATTTATGTTTAACTGGCTTGCCAAGGTAAAAGTCTTTTGAGATACCTTCATTGATATTGAAATGTGGAGGGTAACTGAGATCCAAAATGACTCGTCTTTCCCCAGGCGTTGATTTAGGAACTGTACTAAGGGGTGAGATAACAAGACTGGTGTTGGTGAAAGGATTGGTCTTAAATGGACCAATTAAACTCTTACTATGAATTTCCTCCTCAATATATTTCATTATGGAATCAGGAAATTCCCTGGCACCCGAATGGTTCCTTGGTTTTCCAGTCGAGTTCTTAACCAAGTCACTAGAATAGCCCAAGGGAAAGCCAAATTCTAACAAATCACACAAGAGGATGTCGTTATAGTTTAAATTTTTTAACATTGATATCCAAAATCTTATCTTTAAGTTAGAAGGTACTGGAAACTGGCAACTGTGATAATTATATAAACCTGAAGCATGTATAGAATCATGCTGTTGAATAAAATTAATCAAACTGTCAACATTGTCATTATTTAATTCGCATATTTTACATTGTTTATGGCTGAAACAAATGTTTATAATATCAATCGAATCATTTTGGCTAAATTGTTGTGACAGTGTTGGATCAAACCCACTAGATTTAATAACATATTTGTCCTTGAATTCTGTGCCTGAATTGATATTAGATTCAGCAGATGATGATACCAAGGAATTTCCTTCAAATTCAAATATTTCATTGGAAAGATCCTGAAATAATTCTACAGGATTTTTGTTAATTTCCATGATACCCTCTTGTTCCCCAGTGACATTTGAATCAATTAATGGACAAGATATCAACACATGGTCATCTGTATTGTTTAATTCGGTGCCAAATGCCTCAGATGACAAAGGACTTAATGAACCCTCCACCATTTTCGTAATCTGAGGTAAATTGTATTTCCTCTTATGTATATCTATAGAACTTATCCATTGAGGAAAAACATTTTTGCAGTTAGGGGGAAACGTCATCCATTCAGGCACAAAATTCATATTGGACTGCATATCTTGAAACCAGGTATCAATTTGGTCTAGTCATAAATTTTGACTCGGGCAGCTGGATGAGCATTCAGGGTGGATTAATTTGGACCCATCTTTTTGGTAACAAGAAGCACAAATGTGATAAACCATTCTTTCTTTCCCCTTTATTGTTATCAAATGAGATTCTTTCTTACTGCACTTATTTCTTTGGTACAAGGGGCAAAACCAGATTTTATCAAATTTATTCTCCTTACCTCCTGTACCAAATTTATTGTCAAATCTATTAAAATTTTGATAAGGTTTTTTATTGGTGTTCTTCTGACCAACCAACATCCTGACTTCCAATATGGTTGTGTCATCGCTCCATGACTTTTCGCCTTTTTCAATCATGCTAAGCCAGGCTGCATAGAACTTCAAAAGAACAGGCCATTCAAATTCAGTGCCGTAATACATAATTTTGTTTAGAAGATCTAATCTACCCAACTTTTCTTCTTCAGATATGTCAGGACGTTGGATGATTTCCAATTCACCTGTAGTAAACTGGAAAACATTCAACCTCATGAACTTAATAGGCTCTTTACTAGTAAATTCAAATTTAAGTTCTGATTGTGGCCATCTGCATTGCTTTAAAACAGTGTCACTTGGTTTTGATTCAATACCTGATATCGTTTTACACTTTTTGGAAACTTTTTCTAAATTTCTATGGATTTTGATCCTTTCAGTTTCGCTGCTAGAAAGACTACCATTATTAGATTCACTGTCACTAGTGTCATTATTCGTGATGTTTACTTCTACTTTATTACTAGTTGTAGCCACCCTAATTCCAGCCTTTGAACTTAATTTCTCCATAAAATAGTTAACTTGCTCAGATAGTTTCTTATATGATCTTAATGTATTTATATCAACACTAGTATTATTGTCTTTTACTGTCTGTTTTTCATATTTAACTGTCACCGTTTTTTGTTGTTTCGTACCTTTTTTGTCCGTCTGTTTATTCTTTCCCATCAACTTCTTCAATTCTTGTCTAAGCTTCTTCTTCTTGGCTTCTCTCTTTTGTTGTTTAATGTCCTTCAGTTAACCCTTTACCTAATGCAGACGATATCAAAATTTATTATTTTAAAAAACATTTTTTCAAATTTTTCAAAAAATTTCAACAAAACCATATCATGTGACCCCTTGTTGGAACGAGCTCGATGAGCTCGTTCCAACGAGGGGTCACATGATATGGTTTTGTTGAAATTTTTTGAAAAATAATATTTTTTCAACTGCTGAATTTGCATATTACGCGGGCAATTCGTTGGGTAAAGGGTTGAGCAAGTTTAATTGTCAGATCACGAATTTCGTCATCATGTGTACCACTCTCAGTTTCACTGCTGTCTGCAGCTTCTGAACTGCTAATGTCCGAATTAATAGAGGCACCTTTGTCGGAGCTAATTTTGGATTTTTTCTCTTTAATCAACTGTTCTTTCTTTTCACAGATATCAACATCAAGGATTTCATTTGTGATTTGACTTTGCACATTTTCTGGGGTTATTTGTTTGTCAGTATTTGTTTTTTGTGGTTTTCCACTGGCCAGTTTAGCATAATCAACACGTTCTTTTTTACGAGTATCAGCCATGACAAAAATTTTCACTTTAACTAAATTAATGAGAAATGATGCAAAAATTCATCAAACACAATGTTAAATGTCTTCAGAAGCCAGAATGTGGTTTAAAAACTATGACAAATTTATTTATTTATTGATGTTTAAGGTCACATATTTATGCACAAGGGCTAATCATGACCGTGACAGTTTTACGGGTGGAGGAAGCCGGAGTACCCGGAGAGAACCACCGAGCAACGACGAGCAGCTGCCAGCTCCCCAACATCGTAACTCCGCACAGCCGCACAGGCAGGGTTAGATTGGTTGAAGACATGCGCACCATCGACGTGCAGTACGCCTTAGTACACGGCGTCATCGTGCCCCCACGCGGGCAATGGAGATGAAGTGTCTTGCCCAAGGACACAACGTGGTAGCCGCAGGTGGGATTCGAACCGAGGACCTCTCGGCTTGCAGACTGCACCTCTACCTACTGAGCCACCGCGCTCCCAACTATGACAAATGGAAAATTCAATATCACAAGAGGTTTGTTTTGTGTCAACATCAATATCAGATTTTATTTTATGAAAAAGGGCATACTGGGGGGTGGGGGGGGGGCACATGCATGGCTATAGTTTACCACATCAGTTGGTAGAAGAAAATTTGACATCAGTTGTTAGAGTAAAATGGCACTTTCTATTGATATTGGTGAATTATATGGCTGAAACCTCAGTTTTTGAAACAAAATTGACATTCATATTGTTTTGTGGGGGTGGGGAGGTGGTGGGTTGTTGAACACTATTTCTCTTGCTATATGGTTAAATAAGATTTTTCCAAAGTATTGTGTGCTGATGAATATTTTAGTGCTATTTGGAGATAACGGTAGGTTTCAAAGAAAGCAGTGAATTGTTATTGCTCCCAGATTACTCATCAGGTAAAAAAGTAGAAAAATCCATTGGATGCAATACCAGTTTTTAAGCCCATTTGACACAGTTTGGACACTTTTCTTTAAAAGAACAAATTTCCTATTTTTAGCTCAACTTTGACGTAAGTCAAATTTGAAGTTATGCCATGGCCCACCGTCTGCCGTCCATCTGTCCATCTGTCCATCTGTCCATCCATCCATCTGTCCATCAACAATTCAATACGGCTCAGGCTAGAGGCCGTATTTATGAACCGATATCTGATCTGATTCCATATCAGCTCCCCCTTGATACACCCTTGCTTTGGACGTAGAAACTAACAACTGACAAACTACTAAAGAAGTAATTTTCTGTGACTTCAATGAAGAAAGTTTTTTCCAAACAACATTAATTGGTGCATGGACTTACAAGTTACATCTTGGGAGACTATTTATCAAGTAATTTTTTATGCTATGGCTTCAGTGATAAAGGTTTGCCCATCTGTGTTGCTTTTAGCTCACCTCATTGAAGTTTAGAGGGAAATATTGCCATGTAATGGGATGGGAATGATTTTTTTCCATTTAAGTGCATCAGGCTTTTTGGATTAAAGAGCATTTATGTCTCATGCAAATCCTGTAGTCTCACTTCAGAGAAGTCGAGAATTCAACTGTGGTCAGCCTATATAAACGCATGACATGTGGAGAGAACCATTTTACATTTTTGAGCCAATCGATTGAATGTTATTTTAATTTACCTTAATTGTAATCATGATAGTGTAATTAAAATCCTCTGGGCTCTCGAACTATTGGAAAAGATTGTAAGGGATGTTTGGCACTGAACTGTCTTGTGGTTTTATTTAAGTGTAGTTTGCCTGTGTAGCAGATGTGATTTTATCTTCTTTCTTTTAAAAAAAAGTCAGTATATATCATTAATATTGGAAGTGATGCTTTCTTAATTCAAAATTTTCATTGTCTGAAATTATTTTTCTGTTACTTGTTGCTTTGTCAGTTCTTCAACATTTATATGTCCTAATTTCGATGACATTGGGGTAGATTATCATTCAGATTGTTCATCAGCTTTTGGTTCAGGTTTGGATAGTTTTTGAGTTCAGTGTATGCTATTATTTTTATTTTGCATCACTTGAAATGAAACAGATTATAAAGTGACACATTCAAATCATCTACATTCAAGGTTTGTTAGACAGGTGGCTCATCCATGATATTTGATACCGACTCAACCTGGCCCAGTTGTGATCATTTGGTTCAGGTAAGTATCAGGTTTTCTCCACTGTGGATTGCAGTTTTGTGTAAGCAACATTGGTCTCTCAACAGAACGCTTAGCATATACTATTAAAAAAAAGTAGGGGATATATGAAGAAATATATTTATATTTTCATCAAAAAGACAGTCGAGGCATTGCACTGTGACATCTGGTGAATGATTTCAGCAATAGTTGGATGTCTGACAAGCACACATTCTGCACACTGAGCTGTAGAAGACATGGACGATCAGTCAGAGAATTGACCACATTCTGTCCAAGACCTCAAATAGGGGAGAGTGGGGCACAGTGGATCACGAGGCACAGTGAATCATTGACTTTTTTTTAGAAATAGCTTGGAGGGAACACCCATGTGATGTCATTAGTATAAGTGCACAGAAACACCAAATGTAAATTTTGATCAACAATTCAAGTTCCAAGGCTTTTACAGATTTTCCAAGGTAAAGTATGTTTTAAGATACCAAAAGTAAATTTTTATGATACCAGAACTTTTGTTCTGTTGAATAACTAAACTTGTGCAAACTTTTTCAACACATACTGTTGTTTAGAGTCAATATTGACAAAGTTTTTTGATGCATGTCTTGCTACTGATATATAACCATTCTATGGGGATGACCCATTTATGTTGGGGCAGAATGGATAGGGGCACAGTGGATCAACGTGAATAGTGATCCACTGTACCCCACATGCTTTATCAATGTATTTTAAGTCTAATATAGGACATTTTTAGTATTACACGAATGCCAAATGCAGTATTTCTAATTGTTTATATAGGAGGAGGCAAAGATGGATTATCAGACAGTAATTTGAACCGAATCAACTTCAGTCAAGACCAGTCCCCCCAGCAGATTACGTAAATTTGAACTATTATTTTGTTTCTTATCTTTTATCCCTTGCAAGGGGAAAACAATAAATTTAGGTCTTTAGAAATCTTTATATATGTATATGTCTATGTATGTGTATGTATGTGTATATCTTTCTATACTATATTTTAGAATGTCTGTCTGTCTGTCTGTCTGTCTACTATAGAAATGAATATATGGGCCATCCAGAGTGCCCAAAATGGGTCTACTAGGGGTACTCTTTTATGGCGGAGGTCCTCGTCAGGTTTAAAAAAGTGTGCGGGGTGGGGGCAGGGAGGGGCACCGAAAGTTATGACCAAATTTTTTTTCACTGATATAGGTCTTCAAAGGGGTCTACTTGGGGTAACTTTTTATCAGGAATCTAATGGTGGTGTTTAAAAAGTGGCGGGGGTGGGGAGGGGCAAAATAGATAGATTTCACCGATATAGGTCCTTAAAGGGGTCTACTAGGGGTAACTTTTTACCAGGAATCTAATGGTGGGGGTTTAAAAAGTGATGGGATTGAAGGCCCCACCCAGAGGGCAGGTCCGACTGTGATGCTCGTAGGGCGGGCTGGGTCGAAAAGTTTGTGGCCTCTATTTTTTTTTTTTGGGGGGGGGGGGGTACTTTTCATATGACCCCTACATTTTCCCGTGCAATGCCGAGTAACCCTGCTAGTTGAATTTAATTTCCAAACAAAAAAACATTTCTTAAAAACATAGCTTATGACCCCTCATTGGGACAAGCTCGTTGTTGGCCAAGGCAGTGTAGTGATGTTCTGATCCTGGTGGAACTCTGTAGTGACACGGGCCCTGTGTGCTCTTGCATTGTCATCTTGGAAAATGAATTGATGGCCGTGACGTCACGCAAATGGCACCACATGAGCTGCTAACATGTTGTCACGGTAGTACTGCCCTGTGACATGCCCTTGGATGACATGTAATTCTGTTCTGCTTGTTATGGTTATGCCTCCACACAACATAACCGATCCAAGACCAATCCTGCTGCCTAATGGTTACGTCATGGTATCATTCGTTCTGCCGCCACACTCTGTTTCGCCTGTCGTGGAAGTTGAGAGAGAACCTCAATTCATCGGAAAACATGACGTTGCTCCACTGACTATTGTCTCAGTGCTGTTGTGCTTCCCCCCAATTACGCCTTGCTGCGATGTGACATTCAGTCAAACGTGGAATTATTCGAGGTCGTCAAGCGTACAAATTCCAGCTGTGTAGGTGATTTCGGATAGTATGATCACTGATTCGCACATCTGTTGCTCGGTGCAGCTGCGGTCCAATTTCTGAGACACTTTGATGGCGGCTACGTAAAGCTGTGGTTTGGAAGAAACAATCCTGGTTAGCAGTTGTTGCCCTTAGATGACCTGACCAACGTCTGTCATCTGTCTGACGGTAGCATGACCACAACCTGCTAATCACCGATTGAGTAATGTAGAGAATTTGAGCCACTGCAGTCTGTCTGTTGCCAGCTTCCAACATGCCAATGGCGAAAATTTCAAAACGTACCGCACAGACATTAACATCATGCAAAAAACCTGCACTAAGTTTTCATGGGCCAGTGACATTCATGATCCACACTAAACTTGGTAACATATTGTTGTGTCCAATCATGCATATCCAATACCATTTTCCGAAAATATCAGCATCAGTTTGGATATCCCATACTTTTTTTGAATAGTATATGTATGGTTATTCTTCTTCACAAGCCTTTGACCTAGACGGTCTTCTTCCAGTGACAGAAGATATATATATATATATATTGACTATTCTTGTTACTATCTAGTTTTGAGATTTTGTTTGAACTGTTGCGACACTGCTTGACTTATTCAGGAGATAGCATTGCTACTGCATCCACAGGGAGTAGGGGGGGGGGGGGGTGCGGTCATTCATCTGACAGTGTTTTAGCAGAGACAATCTTGGCCTTATGCTCAGAAGCCCTGGTAATATTTTTCTGTCAGGTTCAGCTAACAGTTTGTCTGCCAAGGAGGAGGTTTCTCCCTTTTTCAGAAATGATTCTGATTTTGGAAAGTCAGTTATGCCTACAGGGTTTCACTCTTTACTTGAATATTGTCGATACTGGCAATCTGTTGGAGCCTGAATTTCAGCATAGTGCAATATGGGGAATAATCTTTAAAAATCTTCTTCAGATCCACCAGTCAGAATCTTTTGATGTTTGGGATACAGCTTCCTCATGGGAATCTGATTAAAGTTTGTTCAAATCAAGTCCCTCAATTAATATTTGGGCTCCATTTTGGAGCCTGAATTTTAACTTGGTTCAATATGAGGAATATTCCTTAAGAATCTTCTCACAAAGCCCCATTCAGAATCTTTTGATATATGGTCACTATCCTTAGGGTAGTCAGATACAAGTTTTAAAAATGAAGTTACTATGTGGGCTCTTTAACAAGTCCAATATGAGGAATAATCTTTGAAAATCTGCTACTTCAGTTCCAATGGCCAAATCGTGATGGGGTGAGTGGGGGTGCTTAGTCAGTTCAAGTTTGTTCAAGTCCCTAGGTTGATATTTGGGTTCCCTATTTTCCATTACTGGAAATCTGGGCATTATTTGTGTGGTAGCATTTCACCACCAGAAAAATACATCTAACTGAACAACAGAGTTTTGAATAGCTACATGACGTCAATCTTCTGTAGTGTTTACTGACCATAGATGCTAATTAAATCCTTCTTTAAACAACTGTGTCAGATGAATGCTTCAGGCCCCATGGAGTCTTTTGTTAGGTCACCTGACTGACAGTCAGTGGGAACTATTGCCGTCACTTGGCATCTGCCTGTCCTGCATCGTTCGTTAACTTTTGAAACTTGTCTTCTTCTTCAAAACCACTGGTTCAAATTCAAATACATATGGCACAGACCTTCTTTGGAGTATAACCCTTTCTGCTGTGTTCATTTCAATTGAAGCTGCTACCATCTTTGGGCTGGGTTAATTAATGCTCATAAAGCCTACAAATCTTTAAAAATCATCTTTTCATGAACAACCACAGAGAATGCCTTGATATTTAGTATGGAATTTCCTTTGGTAGTGAAGATTAAAGTTTCTTCAAGGCAAGGTTGTAGGTCAATATTTGGGCTCTGCAAAGCATGCCCATTTTGGGCTTCACACAAAATTTGTATTTTAAGAACCGATGGGCTGATTTGAACCAAATTTAGAATATATAATAATTGGGTCATAAGTACTTGATTGATGCCCCCCCCCCCCACCCCCCCCCCCCCCCAATTTTTTTTCACAGCCCCATGAGAACCCCGGGAGCTAAAAATAGAAAAAAATCAAACACCCATTTTTTCAAAAACTGCATTGACCAGAATATTGGTTTTTGGTATGCAGCTTCCTTAGGATCAGTGGAATCAGTGGAATCAGATGGGCCAAAAAAATTGCAGTCAGTTTTGTCATGGGGTGCCGTATAGGGATGCCTATTTTAACACTGTTGACAATGGGAAAATGCTGAGTCATCATCCATCTTGTGCTCCATCAATTTAGTATTCTTCTTCAGAACCTTTGGGCCAAATCTAAACTACTTTGGTACAAAGTGTTTTGGTGGAGTATACTATTCCGAGTTTTTTTCCCCAAAAGTTGCTACTCCTCTTGGTGCTGTGGTTAATGCCCCAAAAGCCTAAAATATTTTAGCTTTAAAAATCATCTCATAAACCACTTGCAATAATGACTAAATTTCTGGTATGGAACTTCATTTAGTGATGTAGATTCAAATGTGTTCAAAGGAAATCAGTAGGTCAATATTTGGGCTCCTGGTGGAAGGAAGCCCATTTTGGGCTCCACACAAAATTTCTTTTTCCAGAACCAATGGGCTGAATTGAATCATATTTGTCATGTGGTTTATTTTTGTCATGAGTACTTGATTTATACACAATTTTTTTTTCACAGCCCCATGGGCACCCCAGAAGGTAGAAATGGAAAAAATATCAAATTCCCATATTTCAAAAACTGCACAGACCTGTAATTTTGTTTTGGTATGCAGCTTCCTTAGGACCTTAGGTATGCAGCTTCCTTAGGATTGCCTGTTTTGATGTACATGACTAGGAATCAGATGGGCAAAAAAAAATTGCTGTCAGTGTTGTCATAGGGTGCTGTTTTAGGGATGCACATTTTAACAATGTTGAAAATCGGAAAATGCTGAGTCATCATCTATCTTGTGCTCCATCAACTTAGTATTCTTCTTCAGAACCTTTGGACCAAATCTAAACTAATTTGGTACAAAGCGTTGTTTTTTCCCCCCAAAAAGTTGCTACTCCCCTTGGGCTGAGGTTAATTAAAAATCTTTAAAAATCTTCTTTTCATGAACTACCATGGAGAATGCTTTGATATTTGGTGGTGGAGATTGAAATTTGTTTAAGGCAAGTTGGTAGATCAATATTTGGGCTCTCTGGTAGCATGCCCATGTTGGGCTTCACAAAAAATGCCTATTTCATGAACTGATGGGCTGATTTGAATGAAATTTGGCATGTAGTATAATTGGGTCATCATAACTACTTGATTTATGACTGAACAATTTATTTTCACTGCCCCAAGGGAACCTAAGGAGGTGATTATAAAAAAAATTCTAATGCACATATTTAAAAAACTGCATGGACCAGAATATTATTTTTTGGTATGAAGCTTCCTTAGGACCAGTGGGATCAGATTGACCAAACCAACAAAACTGCTATTGATTTTGTCATGGGGTGCTGAATGGAAATGCCCATTTTAATACTGTTGGCATTGGGAATATGTGGAGTCCTTATCTTTGTTGCACACCATCAACTAAGTATTCTTCTTCAGAACCTATAGGGCCAAGTCTAAAATAATTTGTTACAAAGCATCATGGTGGAGTTTACTGATTCCCCCCCCCCCAAAGTTCCTATGCTCCTTGGGGTGTGGTTAATGCCCCATAAGCTTAAAATGCTTTAAAAATCATCTTCTCATAAGCCACTTGCAAAAGATTTCTGGTATGGAACTTACTTTAGTGCTGTGCAAACCGAGAGGTCCTCGGTTTGAACCCACCTGCGGCAACCGTGTTGTGTCCTTGGGCAAGACACTTCACCCCCATTGCCCACGTGGGGGCACGGTGGCGTTGTGTACTAAGGCATACTGAACGTCGATGGTGCACCTGTCTTCAACCTTGCTTGTGTGGAGTTGGTATGTTGGGGAGCTGACAGTTGCTCACCATTGCTCGGTGGTTCTCTCCGGGTACTCCGACTTCCTCCACCCGTAAAACTGTCATGGTCATGATTAGGCATTGTGCAGAAATATGTGACCTTAAAAACACCAATAAATAAATAATAATACTTTAGTGATGCAGATTCAAATTTTTTCAAAGGAACTCAGTAGGTCAAAATTTGGGCTTCCTGTGGGCACCACTCAGAATTTCTTACTGGGTCATAAGTACTTGATTTATGCCCAAACAAATTGTGTGTGTGTGGGAGGGGGGGGGGGGGTGGGGGGTGTAGAGAGAACCACAGAAGTTAAAAACACCCAAAAATTCGTACAGACACCTTTGAGACTTCACAGAACAGAGCTGGGTTTTTGCCTGAGAAGCTTTCCTAGAACTACCAGCAGAAACGAAAGGCCATAAAAATGCTCTTGCTGTCCATCACTTACTGACACACTCATTTCTATTGACAACTTGAGCCAGGTGAGCATTTTAGGCTCTCTTGAGCCTCTAGTTTCAAGTGTCATGATCATAACTGAATGCTTATTTCAGACCTTGAAATGTTCCTTAGATTTATATGAAGGCAGGACTGCAGCCTCAGCCAATCTGTTTATTGGATTTCCTAGTCACACAGATACCTGCAGGAAATAAATTTATTATTGCTTGGGTGATGAGGTCGACTTTTCGATTTTCCTTAACATTTGATAGTTTTTGGCATATTTTGGGCTGGTATTTCAGGTCACTACATTGGTGTTTCTGGTGCCCTATTTTTCGATCAGCATAAGCCATTCAGTTCTCTGGGCCTGTCTATTGCCAACATTAATTCTGGAGGGGGGAGGGGGGGGGGGGGGTTGCTTCAGAGTTTTACATGTCTGCCCAAATGACTGCCTGTTTTGATGTACATGACTAGGTGCATTTAGTTAGTCTGAGTTTGATGTTTGCTCTCCCAGTTTCATAGAAATGATGGGGTGTTGGGGTGTTGGGGGCAAACATTAATGTACTACTCTAGCAAAAACAGCCCTACATGGGTGTCCTCCTTGGTATACACATGTGTTATTAAAGCCGGCCTCAGTACATCTAAAGTCTCTATGGTCTACTGTTTTATTGGATTATTAATGTTATCAAATAAAGAGGATTCTTTTGCCTGCGACATGTACTGCACCAGCCTTGTTGTTAGTGTAGTTATAACTCACTAAACAAAAATACTCTCTTTGTCCAGTTCACAGTAAGGAGGAATACATGCGCGTTTACCTGAGTCTACAAATTTATCTGTTTCCTACTCTGTATTGATCATGTCTGCTTTAGATGAAGTGAAAACTACTAGCTTTTTCAGACTTAAGAATGGATTATTATATCGCACCTTGTTATATTTACTATGTTGCTACACTGATTGTGCCTTTCTTCCTCTGTCGCTTATCCTGCCATTCATTGGTAGACGTAGTGTATTTCTGCAACATTTGGTTGCCACATTTCATATTATATCCATTAGTCAATTTTATTGTTTTTGCCATTTTCTTCCAGGCCTGTTTATAGCCATTAGTTTTTCTGAAATGAGTTTTCAAGTCCCAATGACACAATTTCTTTACTCAATGATGACATTTTGCCCATTGTACCAAGCTAAACTATGGCACCCTGGAAAAGTGTCAGATATATAGACAATATACATATAGTGTTTTTTTTATATCTGGTTTATACAACGAGTTGAAATATAGTTAATATTTTCGAGGCTCTGCCGAGAAAATATTAACTATATTTCAACGAGTTGTATAAACCAGATATAAAAAAACACTATATGTATATTGTTTTTATCTGATAACAAACAGCAGTTTCAATAGTTGAGGCTTATATTCACTTTCATGCTCATTCCCACGGGCCTCCGTAGAAAATGAGACAAAGCAAACGCGATCTTTTGGTTGTTGCTGTACAGGCAAAACCACTGGTTGCAGTTGATCTATTATTCATGTCTTTTTTAGCTCTTCCTGGCGACGATGATAAAGTGTATTCAATCGAGAAGTTTCCAATTTCCATTATTTATGGTCCACTTTTGTTTTTGTTTACAATTCGTACGAAACGTTTTTTTTTACGTAGCAGACGAACGTGTAATTGGAGCAGTACTTTGATTGTGGACGTAGACGTAGCTATAAATAGCGCATTACACATTACTGACAGTCTAGTAATTTCTACATAAGGTTTTGAACGAAGTAGGTTGTAATTATTTCTTTATTTCAGCAAAATAAACTGAAAATTTACATGTTTATACTTATAGAAAATATGTCATATATATTTTGATTAAATTTCACTTGCTCCTTCAACGTAGAATTCAAACTTGCATTACGAAGTTTATGAATGAATGAAAATGGAATCGAATGAGGTCAAAGGTCGTTCGCATAAATTATAATTATATACAACACCCGTTGTATATACTTCAAGTATATACAACGGGTGTTATACTCTATGGTTATCAGATAAATAGTTATTATAATAGAGATCTCACTTTCCTTTTCCATTTTGTTATTGACGCTGGATCAGAGGTCATCTTTCACATGTTCTGTGATTCTTAATATAGCACACAGTTGTTCTGATATCGTTATTGCCATTGCTGCTTCTTTCCTCACTGAACAAAAGATTGAATCATGTGACATGTACTGCACCAACCTTGTTGTTAGTGTAGTTATAACCCAATAAACAAAAATACTCTCTCCGTCCAGTTCACACACTCATATATTGAGTGTTTTTGAAATATGTGCATTAGAATTTTTTCTATAATCACCTCCTTTCGTTCCCTTGGGGCAGTGAAAAAAAAATGTTTGGGCATAAATCAAATAGTTATGATGTCCCAATTATATCACATGCCAGATTTGATTAAAATCAACCCATCAGTTTATGAAATAGGCATTTTTTGTGAAGCCCAAAATAGGCATGCTACCACAGAGAGCCCAAATATTGACCTACCAACTTGCCTTAAACAAATTTCAATCTCCACCACCAAATATCAAAGCATTCTCCATGGTAGTTCATGAAAAGAAGATTTTTGGGCATTAACCTCAGCCCAAGGGGATTAGCAACTTTTTGGGGAAAAAAGTCAGAAGAATATACTCCATCAAGACACTTTGTACCAAATTAGTTTAGATTTGGTCCAAAGGTTCTGAAGAAGACACTAAGTTGATGCAGCACAAGACAGATGCTGACTCAGCATTTTCCCATAGTGTCAACAGTATTAAAATGGGCATCCCCATACAGCTCCCTATGACAAAACTGACAGCAATATTTTTCCTAAGGAAGCTGCATACCAAAACACAATATTCAGGTCTGTGCAGTTTTTAAAATATGGGAATTTGATGTTTTTGTCATTTTTAGCTTCTGGGGTGCCCACGGGGCTGAGAAAAAAAATTGTGTATAAATCAAGTACTCATGATAAAAATAAACCACATGACAAATATGATTCAATTCAGCCCATTGGTTCTGGAAATAAAAATTTTGTTTGGAGCCCAAAAATGGGCATCCTTCCATGGGGAGCCCAAATATTTACCTATTGATTTCCTTTGAACACATTTGAATCTGCATCACTTCAGGAAGTTCCATACCAGAAATCTAGTCATTATTGCGAGTGGTTTATGAGATAATTTTTAAAGCATTTAGGCTTTAGGGGCATTAACCACAGCCTCAAGAGGAGTAGCAACTTTTTGGGAAAAAAAACGCAGAAGAGTATGCTCCACGAAGACACTTTGTACCAAATTAGTTTAGATTTGGCCCAAAGGTTCTGAAGAAGAATAATTAGTTGATGGATCACAAGATGAATGATGACTCAGCATTTTCCCATTGTCAACAGTGTTAAAATAGGCATCCCTATATGGCACCCCATGACAAAACTAACAGCAATTTTTTTGGCCCATCTGATCCACTGATCCGAAGGGAAGCTGCATACCAAAAAACAATATTCTGGCCCATGAAGTTTTTGAAATATGGGTGTTTGAATTTTTTCTATTTTTAGCTCCCAGGATTCCCATGGGGCTGTGAAAAAAAATTGGGGGGCATCAATCAAGTACTTATAACCCAATTATGCTACATTCCAAATTTGATTCAAATCTGCCCATCGGTTCTTGAAATACAAATTTTCTGTGGAGCCCAAAATGGGCATGCTCCCACATAGCCCAAATATTGACCTACAAACTTGCCTTGAATAAACTTTAATCTTCACCACCAAAGGAAATTCCATACCAAATATCAAGGCATTCTCTGGTGGTTCATGAGAAGAATGTTTCTAAAGATTTGTAGGCTCTTTGAGCATTAACCCAGCCCAAAGATGGCAGCACCTTTAATTTAAATGAACACAATAGAAAGGGTTATACTCCAAAGATGGTCTGTGCCATATGTATTTGAATTTGGACCAGTGGTTTTGAAGAAGAAGACAAGTTTCAAAAGTTAACGAACGATGCAGGACAGGCAGATGCCAAGTGACGGCAATAGTTCCCACTGACTGTCAGTCAGGTGAGCTAAGAAGAGGCTCCATAGGGCCTGAAGCATTCATCTGACAAAGGTGTTCAAAGAAGGATTTAATTAGCATCTATGGCCAGTAAACACTACAAAAGAATGAAGTCATGTAACTATTCAAAACTTTGTTGTTCAGTTAGATGTTTCTGGTGGTGAAATGCTACAAATTTGAGCTTATGCCATGTCCGTCTGTCTGTCTGTCCGTCTGTCTGTCTGTCCGTCTGTCCGTCAACAATTCAATACGGCTCGGGCTAGAGGCCGTATTTATGAAACGATCTTTACGAAACTTCATGGGTACCTTTGTTATGACCGTGGGACGAGAACGAGAGTTTTTGGGTCCGATCCAAAATTCAAGTTGGCCGCTGGCGGCCATTTTGTACAGACTTAAGTGAAATCAGATTTTTGCGCAGAACTTTCATATGAAAGCGCTGATTTGAATAATTTTTTGTATGAATGTTTAGTACCATGGGATACACCACATATAATACGGGTTTTTTTCTCGTACGTAAATTATGCAAATTAGACTAATTTTGATCTATTTAGTGTTAATTTCAGCACTGTAAGTGCAAATGCCAATACGACTCGGGCTAGAGGCCGTATTTATAAACCGATCTTTATGAAACTTCTTGGGTACCTTTGGTATCACCGTGGGACGAGAACGAGTGTTTTGGGGTGCGGTCCGAAATTCAAGATGGCCGATGGCAGCCATTTTGTTCAAAATTAGGTGCAATCAGATTTTTGCACAGAACTTCCATATGAAAGCGCTGATTTGAAAAAATGTTTGTGTGAATGTTTAGTACCATGGGATACATCACATATAACATGGGTTTTTTTCTCGTGCAGAAATTATGCAAATTAGATGAACTTTGATTATTTCAGTGCTACTTACACACAGTAAGTACACATGTCAATACGGCTCAGGCTGGAGGCTGTATTTATCAACCGATCTTCACGAAACTTCTTGAGTACCTCTGTTATCACCTTGGGACGAGAATGAGTTTTTCTGAGTGAGGTCCAAAATTCAAGATGGCTGCCAGTAGCCATTTTGTAATGAAATTCGGTCTAATCAGTTTTTAGCTCATCTTGACAAAGTCAAGCTGAGCTAATCTAATCGTTTCCCGTCCGTCGTCCGTCGTCCATCGTCTGTCGTCCGTCGTCCGGCGTCTGGCGTCCGTCAACACCATGTTTTGGTCTTCTCCTTCAAAGCCACTGGGCCAATTCAAGTGAAAGTTTGTGTGAGTGATGGTCCCAAAGGGGCATTTCATTTTTGTTCAACTCAGCATGCCCAGCCCCATAGGGAGGGAGTGGGGGAAAATGCTCCAAAATATTTTAAAAATCTTCTTCTCAAGAACCAGTATGTACAATGACTTGATATTTGCTATGGAGCTTCCATATGAGGTGTAGAATCAAGTTTGTTCAAACGAAGTTCGTAAAGTAATATTTGGCTTTGTAATAGGAGGGGTAAGATTTGCCCCGCCCAAAATTTCTATTTTCTGAACCGATGGTCCGGTATGAACCAAATTTGGATTGTGGTAGTATTGGGTCATAAGTACTTGACCCTTGCAAAAAAAAAAATTCCCGCATCCCCATGGGAACCCTGGGAGCTAAAAATAGAAATATTTTCAAACGCCCATATTTCCCAAACCCCACGGAACAGAGAGCTTTTATTTGGTATGAAGTATCCTTGACCAGTAGAATTGAATGGTAAAAAAAAAATTGCCATCGGTTATGTTAGGGTGTTCTGTAATGGGCATCGAAAAAATGCTGAGTCAGCATATTTGCAAAAATTTTAAAAAATCTTTTCTCCAGAACCAATCATCAGAATCTTTTGATATTTGGTATACAGCATTCATAGGGGGGTCAGATAAAAGTTTGTTGAAATAAAGCTCATTGGTTCATATTTGGGCTCTCTACAGGAGCCCGAAGTTTTAACATAGGGTAATATGGGGAATATTCTTTAAAAATCTTCTTCTTCAGAACCACCAGTCAGAATCTTTTAATATTTGGTATACATCATTGTTATGAGGGTCAGATTCTAGATTGTTCAAACCAAGTCCCTAGGTTAATATTTGGGCTTCCTATGGAAGCCCAAATTTTATCTTTGTTCAATATGGAGGGTAATTTAAAAAAATCTTCTTCTTCAGATCCATCAGTCAGAATGCTTTGATATTTGGTATGCAACATCTCTATGGGGGTCAGATTCAAGTTTGTTCAAATCAAATTCCTAGGTATATATTTGGGCTCACTATGGTAGCCCAAATTTTTACTTAGTGCAATATGAGAAAATTCTTTAAAAATCTTCTTCTTCAGATCCACCAGTCGGAATGCTTTTATATTTGGTATTCAACATCTCTAGGGGGGTCAGATTCCAGGTTGTTCAATTCGAGTGCCTAGGTTAATATTTGGGCTCCATATGGGAACATGAAATTTAACTTAGTACAATATGAGGGAATTTCTTCAAAAATCTTCTTCTTCAGATTCACTTGTCAGAATGCTTTCACATTTGGTATACAACATCTCTAGGGGGGTCAGATTCAAGTTTGTTCAAATCGGATCCATAGGTCAATATTTGGGCTCGCTATGGTAGCCCAAATTTGAACTTAGTGCAATTCGAAGAAATTTCTTTACAATTTCTCTTCTTCAGATCCAACAGTCAGAATGCTTTCATATTCGGTACACAACATTTCTAGGGAAGTCAGATTTAACTGTGTTCAAATCAAGAGCCTGGGTTAATATTTGGGCTCTCTGTGGGAGCCGGAATTGGCCATTTTGCTGAAGAATTAAAAATTTTGTGTTCAGTACCCTCTAGAGGTACTAAGATTCATCCACATAGGTTGTATCAAGGGGCTTCATAGGGGAGCTCTAAATTTTACTTATGATCAACTGAAGAAAAGGCATGATGCCCAGATTATTTTTGTCACTCCTGAGGGACTCAAGGATTGACAGTGTAGCCTATGGAGATGGCTTGCTTAATGTAGACTCATTCTTGGACTCTGTTTAAATTGTGTTCTGTACAAGATGAGCGCTTCAGGCCCCGTGGGGCCTCTTGTTTGTACACAACTTCTATACGGCTCAGGCTAGAGGCCATATTTGTGAACCGATCTTTACGAAACTTCTTGGGTACCTTTGTTATCACCGTGGGTTGAGAACGAGTGTTTTTGGGTGTGGTCCGAAATTCAAGATGGCCACCACAGCCATTTTGTAACAAAATTAGTGCAATCAGTCTTTTGTACAGAACTTCTGTATGAAAGTTCTGATTTGAATAAATTTTTGTATGAATGTTTAGTAAAATGGAATACATCACATACAGTACGGGTTTTTTTCTCGTGCAGAAATTATGCAAATTAGATGAATTTTGATTTATTTAGTGCTACTTATACACTGTAAGTGCACATGTCAATACGGCTCGGGCTAGAGGCTGTATTTATCAACCGATCTTCACGAAACTTCTTGGGTACCTTTGTTATCACCTTGGGAAGAGAACGAGTGTTTCTGAGTGCGTTCCAGTATTCAAGATGGCTGCCAGTGGCCATTTTGTACCGAAATTAGGTCCAATCAGTTTTTTGTCACAACTTCTATATAGCTCGTATTTATGAACTGATCTTCATGAAACTTCTTGGGTACCTTTGTTTTCACCTTGGGACAGGAATGAGTGTGTTTTGGGATGCCTTTGTTATCACTGTGCTATGAGAACAAATATTTTGGGGTTCAGTCAGACCCACTCTGGGACTCAAAGATTTCTTTTCTAGTTTAGCATCTGACTGTCACCCACCTTTACAATACTTTACCTATACAGTTGTTACAGACTACGGTCAGTATTTATGTACAGACCGTTACAATACTTTATATGTACCTTTGTTATCAGGTCATTGCCTAGATCTTTGTCATTGCTGTGTCACATACTATACATGTACATGTCTTGACAAGTTGAGCTACAGTGTCATTGACACTTTCATTAAAACTTGTATCCGTCTACCCTAAGGATAGTGACCATATATCAAAATATTCTGAATGGGAAATTGTGAGAAGATTTTTAAAGAATATTTTTCATACTGAACCAAGTTGAAATTCAGGCTCCAAAAGGGAGCCCAAATACTAATCGAGGGACTTGATTTGAACAAACTTTAATTTGATTCCCATAAGGAAGCTGTATCCCAAACATCAAAAGATTCTGACTGGTGGATCTGAAGAAGATTTTTAAAGATTCTTCCCCCATATTGCACTAAGCTGAAATTCAGGGTCCAACAGAGAGCCCAAATATACACTAATGGGATTGATAATGTCAAACATGAATGCAACCCCTGTAGGGATTCTGTGTACCACACATCAAAAGATTCTGACCAGTGGTTCTGGAGAACAAGAGTTTTAAAGATTATTTCTCATATTGGCGTAAGTTTAAATTCAAGTTCCAATAGGGAACCCAAATATTAACACAGAGACTTGGTTTGAACAAACTTAGATCTGACCTCCACAAGGATGTTGTGTACCCAAGATCAAAAGGTTCTGACTGGTGGATCTGAAGAAGAATATTTCTAAAGATTATCCTCCATATTGCACCAATTTAAAATTCAGGCTGCTGTATTGAGCCCAAGTGTCACCCGAGCGGTTTAATTTAAAAGAAATTAAGTTTCAATCATACCATTCATAGATTCTTCTACTCTGAGAGATGCAGTGCTCTCCTGACTGAAAGTCAAGGTGAGCTATAGTGATCACTCACCATCTGTCGTCTGTCCGTCATCCCTGAACATGGTGTTTGCAACTTCTTCTCCAAAATCACTTAAACGATTTCAGTTAAATTTTAGGTGAATGTTAGCTCACCTGACTGAAAGTCAGGGTGCGCTTTTCTTATCACTCTTCGTCCGTCGTCCGTCGTGAAGGTGGTGTTTGAGCCTCTTTCTCCTAAACCACTGGCCATATTTTAATTAAATTTCATGTAAGTAGTGGTTATATAGGGGCATTTTGATTTTTATCGAAATTAGGTTTCGGCTCATATTGAGCAGAGGTGTGGGGGAAAAAATGGCCAAATTTTTTGAAAATCTTCTTCTAATGAACCACCAGTAGCAGAGACTTGATATGTGGTATACAGAGTCCTTTTGAGGTTTAGAATCAAGTTTGTTCAACAGAAGTTTGTCGGGCATTATTTGCCTTCGGTATGGGGGGGCAAAAATTTTGGCCACATGACAGCAAATTAACGAAATTATATATATATATCTTCTGTCACAGGAAGAAGACCGTCTGGGTCAAAAGCTTTTGAAGAAGAATAATCAAAGGTCAAAAAGATGTTATTTTTTCTCCATCTATATCAACTGTGACCTATATATGCTAAGCATTCTGTTGAGAGACCAATGTTGCTTACACAAAATGCAATCCACAGTGGAGAAAACCTGATACTTACCTGAAGCAAATGATCACAACTGGGCCGGGTTGAGTGGGTATCAAATATCATGGATGAGCCACCTGTTTAACAAACCTTGAATCTAGATGCTTTGAATGTGCTACTTTATAATCTGTTTCGTTTCAAGTGATGCAAAATAAAAATAATAGCATACACTGAACTCAAAAACTGTCCAAACCTGAACCAAAAGCTGATGAACAATCTGAATGATAATCTGCGTCAATGTCATCTAAACTAGGACATATAAATGTTGAAGAACTGACAAAGCAACAAGTGACAGAAAAATCATTTCAGACAATGAAAATTTTGAATTAAGAAAGCGTCACTTCCAATATTAATGATACATACCGACTTTTTTTTTTGAAAAAAGATAAAATCACATCTGCTACACAGGCAAACTACACTTAAATAAAACCACAAGACAGTTCAGTGCCAAACAACCCTTACAATCTTTTCCAATAGTCCGAGAGCCTAGAGGATTTTAATTACATGATCATGATTACAATTAAGGTAAATTAAAATAACATTCAATCGATTGGCTCAAAAATGTAAAATGGTTATCTGCAGATGTCATGCATTTATATAGGCTGACCACAGTTGAATTCTCGACTTCTTTGAAGTAAGACTACAGGATTTTGCATGAGACGTAAACTCTCTTAACCCCAAAAGCCTGATGTGCTTAAATGGAAAAAAAATCATTCCCATCCCATTACATGGCAATATTTCCCTCTAAACTTTCAATGAGGTGAGCTAAACCTTTATCACTGAAGCCATAGCAATAAAAATTACTTGATAAATAGTCTCTAAGAAGTAACTTGTAAGTCCATGCACCAATTAATGTTGTTTGGAAAAAATTTCTTCATTGAAGTCACAGAAAATTACTTCATTAGTAGTTTGTCAGTTGTTAGTTTGTATGTCCAAAGCAAGGGTGTATCAAGGGGGAGCTTATTTGGAATCAGATCAGATATCCTGATCTAGACAATGTTCCATCTGCATTAGAGTGTTGAACTGTTCAGTCATGTCACATTATCACATCGTCGTGGAATTTTCACATTTTTTACTCTAACTGCTCGCAAAAAATTACATATGATTTTTGGCTGTCTACAAAGTAACAAGTTTGTTGATAAGATTCTGGTGAACGAGGTGTATCTACAAAAATTATATCATTTTCTTTATTTCTGGCAAGAGATATTTTAAAGCGACAAGTTGCTGCTCTCTTATTTTTACCTCCCCACATGCTGATGATGATTTCCATTGGATGGTATATCATTTTCTGTTAAAGGTATCACAGAGCTAAATATTTCCCATAGGCGACCATTATAACGTTCAGGCAACAAAAATATGATCGCATCACTTTAATTTTGGCGATCAAATATCTTTGGCAAATATTGCCATTCAGACAACTTTTTCCAACTTGAAAATCAGGGTTCAAGCAACAAATAAGAGAGAAAAACTGACAGGAAGAGAAGTACTAGTCACGTGCACATATTTTTCAGGAAATTACCAACAAAAACACACCAACACCTTTTTAGGCCCAAAAAGTCATCAAATCACCCTCTTTATTTATCTGGAATATTCAACAATATTTCAAGATGTCAGCAGAATGCTTCAAATGTTTATTGAAGCATCATATTTTCCCAAGGCTGTTTAATTTTGGAGATTGCATCATTTCCGAGTTCAACATTTCAAGGAGGGTAACTCCAATTCAAATATTTACGTCAGTGATACCTATAATGATCCCCAACCCTGCCAAAGATACATTTTACCACTTTCATGTGATTAACGACTCATTTCTGCATTAGAACTCAACTTATGGCGTCTGCTGAGCCAAAAAAATAGGAAATTTGTTCTTTTAAAGAAAAGTGTCCAAACAGTGTCAAATGAGCTTAAAAACTGGTATTGCATCCAATTTAATTGTTTATTTATTGGTGTTTAAGGTCACATAGTTATGCACAATGGCTAATCGTGATCGTGACAGTTTTACGGGTGGAGCAAGCCGGAGTACCCGGAGAGAATCGACGAGCAATTGTCAGTTCCTCAACATTCTAACTCTGTTCAAGCTCCATTCAAGCAGGGTTACAGCGGTTGAAGACATATGCCCTATCGATGTGCAGTATGCCTTAGTACACAGCATCATGTAGGCAACCAGGCTAAAGTGCCTTGCCCAAGGACACAACGCAGGTTGTCCTGCACAGGAATCGAACTCGGGACCTCTAGCACAGAAGTCCAACAGCCTACCACTAAGCCACCGTGCTCCCCATTGCATCCAATGGATTTTTCTGCTCTGTTGCCTAATGAGTAAGCTGGGAGGGATAACAGTTTACAGCTTTCTTTGAAAACTACCATTATCCCCAAATAACACTAAAATATGCATCAGCACACAATACTTTGGGGAAAATCTTATTATACCCCATGCAACTAAGTTGCATTTTTTTCCGCTCCACTGATTTTTACCGAAATTACGGCCCTTGGACTCTGAAAAATTCATCAAAATTACAGTTTTCCGGACTTTTTTTCTACATGCTTCCAGATATTGAGTTGATTTTTGGTATGTGAGTCTAACATGGTGGCCTACAGATCAAGTTTGCATTTTGTTCCGCTCCACTGATTTTTACCGAAATTACGGCTCTTGGACTCTGAAAAATTCATCAAAATTACAGTTTTCCGGACTTTTTTCTACACGCTTCCAGATATTGAGATGATTTTTGGTATGTTAGTCTGACATGGTGGCCTACAGATCAAGTTTGCATTTTGTTCCGCTCCACTGATTTTTACCGAAATTACGGCCCTTGAACTTTGAAAAGTTCATCAAAATTACAGTTTTCCAGACTCTTTTCCTACACGCTTCCAGATATTGAGCTGATTTTTGATATGTTAGTCTAACATGGTGGCCTACAGAACAAGTTTGGTTTTGTTCCGCTTCACTGATTTTTACCAAAATTATGGCCCCATAGACTTTGAAAAAGTTCATCAAAATTACAGTTTTCCAGGCTTTTTCTCTGCTTGAATTCTTTCAATACCTTTGAAACTACAGAACACTGTTTTCTGCAGTATTCCTAGAATCTATGTTTATTTTTAAAAAATGATTAGAGCTTGAAATATCGGGGCGCGTGGGGTATGTGAGCGTGCTCACTAAGGTTCTATATTTTAACACTGCCTACAACCTCCCCACCCCCACCCCCGCCCCCGCCCCCCACAAAACAATATGAATGTCAATTTCATTTCAAAAATTGAGGTTTCAGCCATATAATTCACCAATATCAATAGAAAGTGTAATTTTACCCTAACAACTGATGTCAAATTTTCTTCTACCTACTGATGTGGTAAAATATAGCCCTGAATGTGGCCCCCTGGTATGCCCTTTTTCGAAAAAAAAAAAAATCTTGATATTGATGTTGACACAAAACAAACCTCTTGTGATATTGAATTTTCCATTTGTGATAGTTTTTAAATCACAGTCTGGCTGCTGAAGACATTTCACATTGTGTTTGATGAATATTTTGCTTCTTTTTTTTTTTGGTAAAAAAAAGCCTCAGTTTTCTCAGTTAAGGCACTTAGAGTAATTAGTATGGCACTGACAAACATAAAACAGTGATTTTTTCCAACAGTATGACAAGTACAGCTCCTGTGGTATCTCATAACACTGTTAAAATGCCTAAAACCATCAAATGTTGAATTTGTAATTCTGTGCTTGTGCTTGTGCTGCAAGTATCCATAAGAGCATTTTCACAACTTTGGTTTTAATCCCAGCAGACACCCATTGTGACAAAAAGAGTGAAATTGCAGAAAATATTTTCCAAAGAGGATGAATCAGTTATTTGTTTCAAAGGTATAGGGCTCTTTGGTGTTTAATATATTTGTGTATGAGTGTGGCGTGAGGTTGAGGGTGAATGATATCTGCTGCCAATTATTGAAAATGTAGAGCCAGGCAAATTAAAAGCAAAGAAACACTTTGTCTGAGACAATCAGACAGGCAGGCAGGCTGGCAGGAAATCACACAATTTGGAAGTCTGCATAAGAGTACTGATTGACATAAAATGAAAAATATAGTGAGAATAGCCAGGGCAAGGTTGTCAAACACAAAAAAAACTCTGCGGACCTTGAGTGCTGCAGTCCCAAAGCAAACCATAAGAAACTGAGAGGATATACTATTGACTACAGTCTCCAAAACATGTTGTATAGACTTTCCAAATTTTTCTCATCAGTTGAGGGGTTCATTGTGGTTGGGAGGGGGACTTGGTTCAAGGAGAGAACAAATTTGTTATTGTAGTTTTGTGCTGTAACATGGGAACCCTGACAGCACTAGTACTAGACTACCATACTGGTAGCTATGCACAAATTTCATTCATTCAAATTTGTCACTTTTTAGGCTTTCCCAAACCCAGTTTGGGAAAGACTATTGTTATTCTTCTTTTTCAAAATTTTTCTTCTCTATTTTTTTTATGCTTTCCCAAACCCAGTTTGGGAAAGACTATTGTTATTCTTCTTTTTCAAAATTTTTCTTCTCTATTTTTTTTTTTTTTTTCTCCTTGAATTTTGTCTGTTGAACTGCTCGAAAACAAGTTGTACGATTTTGACCAAATTTGGCACACTTATGTAATGCCATAAAAACTAGTGAAATGCAGTATCGTCATATCTGTGAAAACGCGTGTTTTCAAAATATTTAGCCAAAACCTTCAAAATTTCACCATTTTTCGAATGTCTCAAAATTGTTTACAGTTATTTAGCTCAAATTTTCCACACATTTAGAGCATAATATGATACACCACAATCACCACTCAGATCTTTCAACTTTAACCCCCACTGGCCAAAAATGACATGAATATAGAATTTTAATTCAAAATTGACCAACTTCAAGGGCAAATTTCTCTAATAACAAGGTTGTTGTAACAGTTATTTTGGTTTGGGTAGATGCAACAATGATTGCGGAAGAAAGTTACTGTTTACTTATTAATCTCAGATTTAACCCCCAAGCACAATGAGGGTGAGAATAAGAGAACCGTTTGAAAATGCCAAAATTAGCCAACTTTGGTTGCTTTTTCCATCATTTTGGAAAGGGGTTAATTTCAAACACTTTTTGTGTACGTATTCAAAATTGACTACTGAGCATATTTGCTGTTGTAAGTTTGGTTGTAAAGTTTAACCCTATCCCATTCTGTTTGCATAAAAGTAGGTACCGTCCAAAAAAACACCAATTTTTTCAGAATTTGGTAAGTTTAGGTGACGATTTACTCCATTTTTAATTGCTTGAGCACTGAATGTTTTCTATAGCTGCTTGCAGCGGTCAAAGTATGACAAATTTTGTCCTATATGTTATTACTAAAAGTTTAACCCTTGGCAGATTTGAGACTTCCCATAAGAGCACTGTCGGAATATTTGTTATTTTCGCCAACTTCAAGAGCAAATTTTTCTTATTACAAGGTAGTTGTAATAATTATTTTGGTATGCCTAGATGCAACAATGATTGTGGAAGAAAGTTACTGTTTACTTCTTAATCTCAGATTTAACCCTCTAGCACAATGAGGGCGAGAATAAAGAGTACCATTTGAAAATGCCAAAATTAGCCATTTTTGGTTGCCTTTTCTATCATTTTGGAAAGGGTTAATTTCAAACACTTTTCATGTACGTATTCACAATTGACTATCGAGCATATTTGCTGTTGTTAGTTTGGTTGTAAAGTTTAACCCTATCCCATTCTGGTTGCATAAAAGTAGGTACCGTCCAAAGAATTTCCAATTTTTTCAGAATTTGATAAATTTAAGTGGCGATTTACTCCATTTTTAATTGCTTGAGCTCTGAATGTTTTCTATAGCTGCTTGCAGTAGTCAAAGTATGACAAATTTTGTTCTATATGTTATTATTAAAATATTAACCCTTGGCAGATTTGAGACTTCCCATAGGGGTACTGTCAGAATAATTGTTATTTTTGCCAACGTTTACATGCACTTTCTCTGCACTGGTGCCATATTGTCTCAAAACCTTTTCCATGAGAGGATTGGGCCTTCATCCAAGAACAATTTTGCTGTTACATATTTTATTCAAAGTTTTACCCTTCACCCAGTTTTCGGGCCTTGAATTTGAGTGCCCTAAAATTCTTTATAAAATTGGCTAATTTGGAGCTCACTTTTCTTCCATTTTCGAAAGGAATATCGAAAAATGATTTACATGTTCATATCTACAATTGCCTACTGAGCACATTTGCTATTGTAAGTTTGGTTGTAAAGTTTAACCCTATGCTCGTTCTGTTTGCATAAAGATAGGTGCAGATAGGTGCAGTCGAAAACAACTCTTGTTTTCAGAATTTGGTAAGTTTAAGTGACGATTTACTCCCTTCCTAATTGATTGAGCGCTGAACGTTTTCGATGGCTGTATGCAGCAGTCATAGTATGACAACTTTTGTTTTATATGTCATTATTAAAAGTTTAACCGTTGGCAGATACGAGACTACATGGGTATTGTCGGAATAATTTTAATTTTCATAAAATTACTGAATATTGATAAGCGTGCGGTGGTAGTTTGGAATAGAATATCCGAAAATGCTTTCGAAATTCGGATTCACAGTTCAGTTCTAAGAATATGTTCTGTTATAAGGTTGCTGTAAAGTTTAACGCAATCCCTGTCTCAGATGCATAATGGTAGATGCGGTCGAAAAAAACTATTTTTTTCAGAATTTCGTAGGTTTAAGTGACAATTTACTCCATTCCTAATTCATTGAGCGCTGAATGTTTTCTATGCCTGCATGCAGCAAGCATAGCATGACAACTTCTGTTTTATACGTTATTATCAATAGTTTAACCCTTGGCATATTTAGGAGTTCCCATGTGGATATAGTCGGAATAATTGTTATTTTCGTAAAATCAATCCCTGAATATATTGGTAACCGTGCAGTGGCCATTCGGTGGTGCTACATGAAGCCGCAAATAGTTAAGGTTGAAAAGTTCATCAAATAGACAGATATAATGCCTAACTCAGCCGGTGACAGGTAAATAATGAATGGAAAAGTCGTTGAATTGAGAAAAAAGCAGGGAGAATCGTGCCCTCGGTTTCCACCTGATCCACGGTATTTCCACGCACGGCACTTGACAGAGATACTAAACTGTTGGACAGGGACAGTTGAAAACATTCTGAGAATTTCAAGTTGCTGCCTTGCATGGTCGGGACATAATTGGAGTATATCCAACATTGTAACTGTTCAATTTGAATGTTAAATTAGCCAGATGACAGCTTTTTCTCCACCGGATAATCCCACCTGTGGCAACCGCGTTGTGTCCTTGGGCAAGACACTTCATCTCCACTGCCCGCGTGGGGGCACGGTGGTGTTGTGTACTAAGGCATACTGCACGTCGATCGTGCACTTGTCTTCAACCAATGCTAACCCTGCTTGTGTGGAGTTCGTATGTTGGGGAGCTGACAGTTGCTCGCCGTTGCTCGGTGGTTCTCTCCGGGTACTCCGGCTTCCTCCACCCGTAAAACTGTTGCGGTCATGATTAGCCAGTGTGCATAAATATGTGACCTTAACCACCAATAAATAAATAAATTCTCCACCGGATCGAGTTGTTAGATTCTGCCGGGACGGTCTAAAATAAGCAGTTTAACTCAAAACTTTCTGTCCCATATGAATGTGCAAATATTTAAAGCTGGACAGTTCATCAAATAGACAGAAATAATGCCAAACTCGACTGGTGACAGGTAAATAGTGAATGGAAACGGCATTTCATTGGGAATAGAGTAGGGACAAATCGTCCCCGCAGTTTCCACGCGATCCACGTTGTTCCCACGCGGTTACGCCACTTGACAAAGATACTGTTCTGTCGAGCAGGGATAGTAGAACAACTTCTGAAGATTTCGTGCATCTGACTTCACTGGTCTAGACGCTGTGTACTAAGGCATACTGCACGTCGATGGTGCGCATGTCTTCAACCAATCTAACCCTGCCTGTGCTACAGTGCGGAGGCACTATGTTGGGGAGCTGGCAGCTGCTCGTCATTGCTTGGTGGTTCTCTCTGGGTATTCCGGCTTGCGCCACCCATACAACTGTCACCAACATAATATGACCTTGGCTGTTAATGTGTCATTAAACCCTAATAAATAAATAAATAAATAAATCCAGTACCAGTTTTGCTGGTAACCACCAATAAATAAATAAATTCTCCACCGGATCGAGTTGTTAGATTCAGACAAAATTCATTTTCTGATTAATTTCGTACTTTTCTGTACTCACCTTCCCTGAGTAAGATTGGTATATCTTTTCAATCTCAGATTTAACCCTCAAGCACAATGAGAGCGAGAATAAGAGTACCATTTGGAAATACCTAAATTATCCAACTTTGGTTACCCGCTACTATCTGTGTGTGACCGTAAACACCAATAAATAAATACCGTCAGGGAAACCCTCTGTGAAATCCTTCTGTCAATAAATAGCAAAGTAGTAATGTAATGCAAGAAATATTAACAAGCTGTTCAACATCCCTTTAATCAACTCATTTTGACTTGAACTGTACCCATCACTGTGTATAATAGCTCTCTGGATGATTTAAACCATATCAAATAAACAACTAATTTGTGTGTGACAGTAACTCATATTACATGTATTTCATTGTATCTGAAACAGATATGTTGGAAAAATTGTGAAATCATGGAGTAGGAAGCTTACCCTCGTTTGTTGACAAATCCCACACATTCACAAACAGATAGAATGATAGAGAATAAATTAATTATTAGTCTGTGTGAAACACACAGACTATTTTTTTGCACGGATTCTTTTTCTTTTTTTTTTTTTTCTTCTTTTTTTTCTTTTTTTTTCTTCTTCTTCTTCTTTTTCATCTTCTTCTTCTTCTCCTGTCTTCTGTCTTCTCATCACTTTTTTGTCCGCAAGATAACTCGAAAACGAATTGCCCTATCTCGTTGATTTTTGGCATTCTGATAGACAGCCACAAGTTCTCGACCACCTATGTTTTTTAGATTCCTGGGGTACCGGGGTGTCTGTAGGGGTGTTTTGAAAGTGGGTCACGCCCATATCTCAGGCGTGGTATGACCTACAGACCTGGGACCAACACCAAATGAGTCGACACTCGATGGAGGTTTAAAATATGGGTCAAGGTCACGGAGGTCATCTAGGGGTCATTGAGTGCATTTTTCAGAATTGCTGGAAATCACATTTTTTGACTCCCTAAAGTATTCCTGACGTACACACATGCATTTTGACATAAAAAAAGTGGGAGTGGCCAAAATTTTTGAAAGTGGGTCACGCCCATATCTCAGGCATAGTATGACGTATGGACCTGGGACCAACATGAAATGAGTCGACACTTGATGGAGATTCAAAATACGAGTCAAGGTCACTGAGGTCAACTAGGGGTCATTGAGTGCATTTTTCAGAATTGCTGGAAATCACATTTTTTGACCCCCTAAAGTATTCCTGACATACACACATGTATTTTGACATAAAAAAGTGGACGTAGCCAAAATTTTTTTGAAAGTGGGTCACGCCCATACCTCAGGCGTGGTATGATGTATGGACCTGGGACCAACACCAAATGAGTCGACACTTGATGGAGATTCAAAATATGGGTCAAGGTCACAGAGGTCACTAGGGGTCATTGAGTGCATTTTTCAGAATTGCTGGAAATCACATTTTTTGACCCCCCCCCCCCCCAAAGTATTCCTGACGTACACACATGCATTTTTACATAAAAAAAAGTGAGCGTGGCCAAAATTTTTAAAAGTGGGTCACGCCCATATCAGGCGTGGTATGACCTACAGACCTGGGACCAACACCAAATGAGTCAATACTCGATGGAGGTTCAAAATATGAGTCAAGGTCACGGGGGGTCAACTAGGGGTCATTGAGTGCATTTTTCAGAATTGCTGGAAATCACATTTTTTGATCCCCTAAGGTATTCCTGATGTACACACATGCATATTGACGTAAAAAAAAGTGGGCGTGGCCAAAATTTTTGAAAGTGGGTCACGCCCATATCTCAGGCATGGTATGACGTATGGACTTGGGACCAACATCAAATCAGTCGACACTTGAGGGAGACTCAAAATATGGGTCAAGGTCACGGAGGACACCTAGGGGTCATTGAGTGCATTTTTTCAGAATTGCTGGAAATCACATTTTTTGATCCCCTAAAGCATTCCTGACGTACACACATGCATTTTGACGTAAAAAAAAGTGGACGTGGCCAAAATTTTTGAAAGTGGGTCACGCCCATATCTCAAGTGTGATATGACCTACGGACCTGGGATCAACACCAAATGAGTTGACACTCGATGGAGGTTCAAAATATGGGTCAAGGGCACGGAGGTCAACTAGGGGTCATTGAGTGCATTTTTCATAATTGCTGGAAATCACGTCGGTCACGTTCATATCTCAAGCATGGTATGATGAATGGACCTGGGACTAACACCAAATGAGTCAACACTTGATGGAGATTCAAAAATGGGTCAGGTTCAAGATCACCTAGGGGTCATTAAGTGCATTTTTCATAATTGCTGGAAATCACATTTTTTGACCCCCCAAAGCACTCCTGAGGTCCATACATGCATTTTTATCTTAAAAAGTGGGCGTAGCCAACATTTCTGAAAGTGGGTCATGCTCATATCTCAATCGTGGTATGATGAATGGACCTGGAACAAAAACCAAATGAGTCGACACTTGATGGAAATTCAAAATATGGGTCAAGGTCATGGAGGTCACCTAGGGGTCTGCCTGAAAGAGGTCAACAAAGTCATCAAGTGTGTATTATTCAGAAATACTGGGAAATGAATTTTATTACACCTTAATGAATTTCTAAAGTTTATGAACGTATTTCATCACTCAAATTAGTGGGCAGAGCCAAAAATGTCCATTTCTGATTCGAGTATCAAACCCTTTGAATGCTGGTCACATGTATGCCTTTTCTGGTTTCTTATAAATAATTGTTCTGATTCCAGTATGAATATCTGTAAATACTGTTAACGAAAACCCATTTCTGATTTGTTTAAAAATATTTTACTCCTGAAAATAAGCCTCCATAAATTCTCTTTCTGTATAGTTTATTCCTGATACTTTAAGCCTTTTCACACAGACTTCAATTTACTGGGTGCAATAAATTCTGTTTCTCTAGTTGATATTTAAGGTTACTTTCAGCATCTTCAGCTATATCATGACCATAATATAGGTATTTATTCAAGTCCAGGTATTCATTGCATAGGTGTACAGGGCTATTTTTCAGGGGGGGGGGGGGGACCCTTTTAGCCCTAAAAAGTTGAATCTCAGGAGGAAATGCCAATTGCGGGTATGGGAGAGGGGGTCTCCCCCCCCCCCACCCACCATTGAGTACCTGGAGAGAACCACCGAGCAATGGCAAGCGACTCAGACTCCCCGACATACTAACTCCACAAAAGGAGGGTTAGCATTGGTTGAAGACAAGTGCACCCTCAAAGTACCCTTAGTACACATCGCCATCATACCCCCCTCACACCACCCCCCACCCCCCCTCCCCCCCCCCCCCCCCCCCCCCCCCCCCCACGTGGGAAATTAAATTGGGATGAAGTGTCTTGCTCAAGGACACAATGTGGTTGCCACAGGCGGGATTCAAACAGAGGACTTCTTGGATTGCAACAATCATCTCTACCTTCTGAGCCACCGCGCTCCCGTAATATGTAGTATTATTATGCCCCATGTTTGTAACATCAGCCATGATTGGTTAATATGAGACCTTCTAAAAGTCATGGTACTGGAGTTTTGGGGCAAAACACGGGTACTATCGGAACGTTTTTCCCTGGAGACAAGAGAACGAAGAAAATGTAAGCGCCACTTCCATTGATCAGCGTAGAATTTCTCAACACCAAACGCTGGCTCCGTGTCTGTTTAGCTTTTTCAAGTTCAACACACAAACTTACCAACAAATATATCATCTTCAGTGGGTGTGTTTTCAATTTTAACTGCAAACAATGAATTCAGAAGAATCAGAAATATTAAAAAAACTCACTCACGTGTTGTTCACCACTTCAGTGAATCCTGAATATGAGCCTCAGTTATGACTTCAATCAATTATATTTCCGCAAGTTTAGTACTCCTCGACCTTACTGAGTCTCCGCTTAATTCCGAGAAACATGAATTTATATTCCATTAATTTAAATCCCTTTTCACACAAGCATTAACAATGAATTATAGCATGATGCAGATGTAAACATTGGCATTTGTTGATATAGAAACTCCCAAAGCGACGGCATTTTCAAAGAGACGTCATTCGTTCGAAATGACGTCATGTTTTTGGATTCGACTACATTGTTGTTACAAGATTGATGGCACGTAGCAGTTAATGCTTAACAATGAAAGTCATTTTTTGTTCGGCATAATAAAATAATTAGAACGTTTCTTTTCATGTTCTATCGGTCGATAGTACTTGAGTTTGTGTGATTTTTGAAATAAAACCTTCAGCAGCTTCGCTGCTTCAGGTTTTATTTCAGAAATCACACAAACTCAGGTATTATCGACCGATAGAACATGAAAAGGAACGTTCTAATATTATAATAGAACTCTTTATATGTACTTGTGTGATTATAAATGAATAATATTAACATGGATATGGTTCCACTGAATCAACTTGTACAGTATAATGGTCAGTTTACATGCAACTTCTAAGTGCTGAGATAGGAAAACAACATTTCGTGTGGAAAACCAAAATGTTTTGTGGTCATTTCTGGCAACTAAATTGTCCGAAAATTTTCTGGCATAGTGGCTGAAAGATCAGCTCCTTCCTGACTCAGGAGTGGGTTGGGGCACAGTCCTCCATGAAACCCTGGCCCGTACGCCCAAAATTCATATGTACTTATTTTTTTCAAAGCAGAAAGGAAAAGGACATCGCTTGTTTTGCTTTCTATGAAAATATTCTGTAATTATTGAAGAGCAAATTTTGTGTTAAATGTTTTGGTGTCCTGCTGTATCTCAAATATCTGTTTTGGCTGCATAAAAACTAGCAGCATCACAAAAACTTTGATTTCCACTAAATTTTCTGTTTTCAAAACTGATCGATAGTTTTGTGTACAATACAGTTTGCCTTTTCACATTAAAAAGTTGGGAAAGCCCGTCATTTGTCCAACAAATTACAATTCTCTAGTTTATGTTATTGTTTCCACTGTAGCACCTCCCCTCCCCCTTCCCCCAATTTATGTTCCAAAATACATTTTCAATGAAGAAATTGTTTTCCAACATTTTTAACAGCATAATAAGGAGAAAAACTTACAAATACCAGTAAATAAAAGTGCAATACAGGTTTTCTAGCTGTGTTCTTGAATGGTGATTTAGGAGGGGGTTGGAAGATTGGAAAATATTAAACATATAATTGTCTGCAGTAGACCCACATGCAAACACACACACACGCACATTATCACTCAGACTGACACATGCACGTGAGTTCGACAGAACCCAAGCGCTTCTACAAAAGGCTAGACTCCTACTGAACATGTAAAGAATCGGAATCCACAGATGTATGCCAAGGCATTTCCAGCCTCGTTCATCTTCAACATTCACACTTAGTGGGATGGATGTACAAACATTCACCGTGAATTATGTGTATTTTATTTGCTCTCCTATCCTTACCAGAAAAGAGACTCCTACTGAACATGTAAAGAATCGGAATCCACAGATGTATGCCAAGGCATTTCCAGCCTCGTTCATCTTCAACATTCACACTTAGTGGGATGGATGTACAAACATTCACCGTGAATTATGTGTATTTTATTTGCTCTCCTATCCTTAGCAAAAAAAAAGAAAAAAAGAAAAAAAAATTACAGTGAACATTTAAGGTGTCATATGGTGGTGGAAGGTTGGTTTGGAGGTGAGGGTTAGGTTATTTTCAATATCAACAATAATGTTATAGACATGAAATAAAAAAAAAAAATTGTCAATTTGTTTGCTGTCCATCCATACTTATGAACAAAGCTTCGCAGCTGTAAACTGTTTTCGGGATAGATCTTCTATTACTTGTATGGCACCTTAAGATATCCACGCGCACAAGAATAGAAACATTACTGGTAATGTGATTTTTTATAACTCGATCTAGCGATGATCATCATTTCGTCCACACACAGTGGGCAGCAAACAAATCAATTATATATACCACAAGCAACACAAGCTGCTCAGCAGATGACTTGATGTACTCTCCATATTCGTATGAGTTGTATAGTACATTTAACTGTTTAAATCCAACTTGTACTCAAGTGTAACCCTTCTCCAAAAATGTAAGAGTGATATATATATGTGTGTGGTGTGTGTGTGTGTGTGGGTTTGTCTTACCAACTTGACGAGGTAACTAGACAAAAGAGTTTGCGTGTTTCGCCTTACCGAGGTACAAAAGACAAAAGAAACCCTTTACCTCGGTTGTTTTCCCAGAACTGTACTGGCAAAACGAGGTAGAAACTGTTAGTCCACACAAAGGACAAACAATGGGGTACCTCGGTATGTAGGGTAGACAAGACTCTGTGTGTGTGTGTGTGTGTGTGTGTGTGTGTGTGTGTGTGTGTGGGTTTGTCTTACCAACTTGACGAGGTAACTAGACAAAAGAGTTTGCGTGTTTCGCCTTACCGAGGTACAAAAGACAAAAGAAACCCTTTACCTCGGTTGTTTTCCCAGAACTGTACCGGCAAAACGAGGTAGAAACCGTTAGTCCACACAAAGGACAAACAATGGCGTACCTCGGTATGTAGGGTAGACAAGACTGTGTGTGTGTGTGTGTGTGTGTGTGTTGGGTTTGTCTTACCAACTTGACGAGGTAACTAGACAAAAGAGTTTGCGTGTTTCGCCTTACCGAGGTACAAAAGACAAAAGAAACCCTTTACCTTGGTTGTTTTCCCAGAACTGTACCGGCAAAACGAGGTAGAAACCGTTAGTCCACACAAAGGACAAACAATGGGGTACCTCGGTATGTAGGGTAGACAAGACTGTGTGTGTGTGTGTGTGTGTGTGTGTGTGTGTGTGTGTGTGTGTTGTGTGTGTTGTGTGTGTGTGTTGTGTGTGTGTTGTGTGTGTGTGTGTGTTTTTTTGAGGTTAAAAAATCGCACTGACGCAGACATTTCCTACTGAAACGTTTTTTTCTTTTAATATGCCGCCGAAAAATTGTTTTCATTTACTGAACCCTGATGGGTTTCAAACATGACAAAAAAAATACATAAAATTGACTTAAACTAAGTGATGAGCTTAGGAACTGGTTAAACCGACTGGCAATAATTGAGGTTATTCATTGGTGGGCTCTAATTTAGTCCTTACAAGGATGTTACGCAAGCTTTTGTTTTTCTTATAGGCGATGACAGGTCGAAGATTCAAAGGTTCATTTAATTTAGCATTGGTAAAATTGAATTCATCTTGTAACATTTTTGCTATTTCGATATTCATTCTGTTGTACGTTAAAGTGAAAGGAATGATGGACCTCCCTTCGCATTCGCCCTCTGATATGTTCATACCAAATGGCCAGAGGGTTTGAAGCGTATTGATCCAAAAAGCTTCCCATTTTTTTCTAAATTCATCCGTTTCTTCTAATGTGTCTTTAATTGGTGGTTGTTCAATAGGATGGATTTCGAAATCGTCCAAAGAATGGCCAGGAAGGTTAAAATGTTGTGCTACTGGGGCATCAGCATTATGTTTTATATCCTGTTTGTGTCTAGTAGCACATTCTCGGAAAGGATTTTGACTTTGACCAACATACTGTTTCCGACAGCGCTTACATGTGATAAGGTAAATAATGTTTGGTGAATCACAATGGAGGGGGTTACGGATCTGATAATGATTTTTTGTTTGTTCGGGGGAAAATTCCTCTTTCTGATCAGGCATAAAAGTATGCAATCTACATCGAGGCTTTTTGCAATTAAATACTGCGCCACTACCATTCTGCAACGGTCTGTTGTGTTCAATCTTCAGTGGTTCGAAATCGGTGGTTTCAGCTGGACTTTCGAGCTTTTTCAGGGTTTGGGATTTCAGGCTACGCAAAAGGCACAGCGAGTACCCTCTCGATCTGAGGGCGCCAAATAGAGTAGAACAAGCCTCATTGAAATTTAAATTACCTTATCACTTGAATTGCGGTGGAAACGAATGAGTTGATATTTGATGATCCCTTTAAATGTATGTTGAGGATGAAATGATTTTGTGTGCAACAATTGATGTGAATCAGTTGGTTTAAAATATACTTTATAATATAAATGACGGGATGCCTGAAATTGCTTGCCTTTATACACGGTCACATCGAGAAAATCAACAGAATTTTCACTGATAGTAGCTTTCAATTTAATATTTGGATCGTGATTGTTCAAAATTTCTAAAAATTCATCAAAATCTTCTTTTGAATGTTCCCAAATAATAGAAATGTCATCTAAATACCTGAGATATATGAGAGGATGCTTTGCACATTTGCTTAAGGCATTTTCCTCCCATTCCGCTACATAAATGCTTGCAAAATTAGGACTGAATCCTTTACCCATAGGACAACCCATTATTTGTAGAAAATATTCTCCATTGAATTGAAAGTCATTACCTTTTAAGCTCAGCTCTAAAGGATCCAAAATTTGTTCAGCCGGGCGTTTTGCATCCGGATATTTTTCAAATGCATTTTTAACTGATTTAACACCTTTATCAATATCAATGTTCGTATACATACTGTCGATATCCAAAGTAGCCAGAATTGCATTTTTCGATATTTTCAATTTCAAAATTTTTGACAGGAAATCCTGTGTATTTTTTAGATAGCTCAGATGTCTATTCGCTATAGGTTTCAGATGATAATCAATTAATTCCGAGATCGCATAAGATTCCGAATTACAATCTGATACAATTGGTCTCCCGGGTGGAGTTAAGTCATCCGTCCATGAAGAATGATCCTTGCAGATATTTGGTAGGATATAAAATTGTCTTGTTTGAGCACTGAGCTTAGCTGTTAGATATTTCAATTGTTTTTTGGTAATGTGACCTTCGTCGAGGAGAAATTTAAAGATCTTATTGAATTTTTCGATATTACTAGGCCAAATAAGTGAATCTATTTTCTTATAATGTTTGGTATTGCTGAGTTGTCTCATGGCTTCCTTTATATAATTATCCCGAGATGGAACAACTACCGACCCACCTTTGTCGGCTGGTTTAATTACTAATTTCTTATTTTTTCGAAGTTTCGTGAGGGCTTTCCGTTCACCAGCTGTTAAATTGTCTTTATCGGAGAGGAAGTTCATGCTGAACACCTTTTGGATGATTCGTTTGCTAGCCTCAGTAATTTCGGGATCTACTTCACTATCTGGAGGTGACCAACCAGATGATTCTGTAAAAGGAAGTTTCCGACCGCTGGAGTTTCTAAAGTGGTCTGCTAATTTCATTTGCCTAAGAAAATTACAGTTGTATGATGGTAAATTTGTTTGGTTATCAGTTTTAGGCTTTGGTGCTGGTACAAAAAAAAGTTAAACGCACGTGTGTGTGTGTGTGTGTGTGTTGTGTGTTGTGTGTTGTAGGGAAGACAAGACTGTGTGTGTGTGTGTGTGTGTGTGTGTGTGTGTGGGTTTGTCTTACCGATTGGATGAGGTAAGTAGACAAAAGAGTTTGCGTGTTTCGCCTTACCGAGGTACAAAAGACAAAAGAAACCCTTTACCTCGGTTGTTTTCCCAGAACTGTACCGGCAAAACGAGGTAGAAACCGTTAGTCCACACAAAGGACAAACAATGGGGTACCTCGGTATGTAGGGTAGACAAGACTGTGTGTGTGTGTGTGTGTGTGTGCGTGCGTGCGTGCGCGCGTGCATGTGGACATAAGTATATATAGCTGGTATGGACCACTTCGCAATACAGCCCTCAGCCCTGGTGTTGCATATTTCATAATTAGTATTAGTTACACGTATACACGTGTATTCTTCTATTCTCGATAAAATATATAAAAATGGATGCCACTGCCATCTGTTCATTCATGAGGTTTCCATTTATTGTCTACCCCAAGCTCTATGGTAGGAAATTCACTAGCTGTTTAGAGTTGTGTGTGTGTGTGTGTGGTTTCATTCATGAGGTTTCCATTTATTGTCTACCCCTAGCTCTATGGTAGGAAATTCATTAGCTGTTTAGAGTTTATATAGTAAAGAATAGATATAATCATTGTCATATGCCATGTATAATATCTTGTGATTCCTGTTGTAGCATATGTTATTGATATGGCTAGATGATAAATCGACATCCATAATTATTTTACTGTTTCTACCCTTCCACGATAGCACAGTAATTTTTATATCTATAATGCTGACACATCTCCTATTTGTAACATTTTTCTTTCTTCATGTAACATCAAAATGGGTCAGACAACCGACAACAAACATCCTTGTTTTTTCAAAAACACAGTAGTCATGCTTTCGGGTACATATATCTTGATTGAACAAAACAGACGTCATGTCTCTGTATGACATAACGCTGGATGGGATCCAGGATGGGGAAACATATAACTTTGCCAACTTGTACAACACCCTGAATGGTGCTATTGACAATGAATCGGAAACTCCATTTTCAGTCCACGGAAATAGTTGTGAATACCACACCCCCACCCAATGTAAGTCGGTCTATAGCAATAAGAAAAAATCCTTCTCGGTATTAAATCTGAACTGTCGTAGTCTTAATGCAAATTGGGACTCTTTGTATCGCTTCTTATGTGACATCCGCGTCTCAGATAACGTTTTTGACATAATTGGTTTAACCGAAATTTTCAAAATTGATAGAAATCCGCACAGTTTGACAGGTTACCATCCATTAATTTTTAAGACACACCCTGACGGTGATGACGGTCGAGGTGGAGTGGGAATGTTTATTAAAGATCACATTTCCTACAAACTTAGGCCAGACTAAACCGTTTTTATTCCCCACGTGATTGAATCCCTTATTTACCGAGGTAAACCCAGGTCAAAAAAATCATTTCCTTGTTGGGTGTATATACAGACCCAACACAGCACCATTGGCAGATATTGACACATTTACTTATACTGTAACCAAAGTATTGGAAATAGTGAATTCCGAGCACAAGAAATGTTACTTGATGGGGGACTTCAACATTGATTTTTTAAACTATGGGAAGCATCTAAAGACAAATGTAGTTGTTGACAACTTATTTGGTGATGGATTCATGCCTGTGATAACCAAACCTACATGTGTAACAGAGTATTCGGCTACCCTCATTGATCATATTATAACCAATCGAATTGAAAAAAAATTATCACTCTGGTATCATAATTACTGATATATCTGACCATTTTGCCACATTTTACATTCTTGAAGAGGCCCTTCGGCATTCTCCTCGAACCAAACAACAGAAAAGAAGTTTCAAGAGGGAAAACATTTCTATATTCAAAGGTATACTGCAACATTGTGATTTTACTAGTGTTGTAAATTGCAACTGTCCCAACACTGCGTACGACAATTTCCTGAATATTTATCTGACTGCGTTTGAAACAGCATTTCCCATAAAATCATACACTACACCAAAGAAATTTATAAAACGCGAACCATGGCTGACCGCCGGCCTCCTCCAATCATCGATTAATAAAAATAGTCTGTATGTTAACAAACTTAAAACTCCCAGTGTTGAAAATATCAGCAAATACAAAAACTATTGTCGTATCTTTAACCAAGTCATATGGAAAAGTAAAAAACTTGACTATAGTAAAATATTATTACAAAATAAACAAAATCTCAGAAAAACGTGGAGTATCTTAAGAAGTGCCATAAATAAATCTCGCAATCCTCCGGTTCTACCAACTAAATTTAAGCACAATAACAAGGAAATAACTTGTCCAGCTGACATAGCCAATAATTTTAATAATTTTTTTGTAGATATAGGTGAATCAATTAGTAATGAAATACCGAATTGTAGCACAAAACATTACTCAGACTACTTAACACAAAATTTTTCTAACAATTTCTTTGTAAACCCCACCACAGAGCAGGAAATCATTCTCATGATTAACAAACAACCGAGCAAATACAGTAAAGATTGCAATAATATTTCTAGTCACCTTTTAAAGCTGACAGTGAATGAAATTGCCACACCTCTTACGCATATTTTTAACCATTCTCTAATGCAAGGCATGGTCCCCGACAAAATGAAATTAGCAAAGGTCATACCAATCTACAAATATGGCAACGAGCAAGAGTTTGGCAACTATAGACCAATTCGTATTCTACCCGCGTTCTCAAAAATACTGGAAAAGATCATGTGTACCAGACTAACAAGTTTTTTAAATCGTTTCGATATTTATTTATTTATTTATTGGTGTTTAAGGTCACATACTTATGCACAATGGCTAATCGTGACCGTGACAGTTTTACGGGTGGAGGAAGCCGGAGTACCCGGAGAGAACCACCGAGCAACGACGAGCAGCTGTCAGCTCTCCAACATCGTAACTCTGAACTCTGCACCGCAGCACAGGCAGGGTTAGATTGGTTGAAGACATGCGCACCATCGACGTGCAGTACGCCTCAGTACACAGCGTCATCGTGCCCCCATGTAGGCAATCGGGGTGAAGTGTCTTGCCCAAGGACACAACGCGGTTGCCACAGGTGGGATTCGAACCGAGGACCTCTCGGCTTGCAGCCTGCACCTCTACCAACTGAGCCACCGCGCCCCCAAATCGTTTCGATATTTTTTACAAACATCAGTATGGTTTTCGTAAAAAATACTCAACCTTACATCCAATTTTGCATCTACTCCAGTATGTGGCTGAAAATAATGACAAACTGACAAAGGACTCTACTTTATCAGTATTTATTGACTTCTCGAAAGCATTTAACACTATATGCCATGATATATTATTAAAAAAAAACTGGAATACTATGGAATTAGAGGGGTTGCTCACTCTTGGTTTGAAAGTTATCTCACTGGGAGATGACAATATGTGGAATACAATAGCTATTGTTCAGAACTAAAGACCACTGTTTGCGGTGTTCCACAAGGTTCTGTTTTAGGACCTCTACTTTTTCTTATATATGTGAATGACCTGAGCACCTCAACATCTTTAGACTTGCTTTCTTTTGCTGACGACACCACGGTTTATACGTCAGGTCACGGTGAACACATTCTGGAACAAACAATGAATAATGAATTATTGAATGTGTGCGACTGGTGCCGATGCAATAAACTTGTCATAAATGCCAGCAAAAGCAAAGCTATTCTTCTCCACCCACAAAATAATGAAAATAAATTTCCAAATTTAAAAGTAAAGATCAATAATACTGAACTAACAAGAATTGGTAATGACAGGCAGGAGAAGTTCGTTAAGTTTCTAGGAGTATACATAGATGAAAATCTCAAATTTAAATACCACGTAGAAAGGGTATGCTCTAAAATTGCTAATGCCACATATTGCATTGGCAAAGTTAAGCATATGCTTCCTTTTGATGCCTTAAAAAGTCTTTACTATACTCTTGTGCACAGTCACCTACTTTATGCTGTGCCCATATGGGGTCATGTCCCATCAGCTGAAAAAATAAATCAATTACAAAAACGAGCAATCCGTATAATAAATAATAAAAAGTATAACAGTCACACAGACCCATTATTTAAAGAAAACAAAATTCTTAAATTTACAGATATTTATAAACTGCATGTAAATGAGTTTATGTTTGATTGGCATGCTCATAATCTTCCCGGTTCGTTTAACAACTTTTTTGCTTATACACCATCAGTTAACATGTTGACCAGGCAAGCAGAAGCAGGTCGGCAAGCCCAGGACAAAATTTTCGGCTGAGCTCTCGAAGCATAATTTCCCCAAAATCTGGAACGAAACAACAGGGAACTTCCAAATAACAACAACGCGAAAATGTTTTATCAAATCCATTAGAGATTCGATATTCAACGAATATAAGAATTCTGTTTCTTTCAGGTACAATAGATGCCCTGACTGTCACGAACAATAAACCCAGAGAATATATCCTATATATATATATGTGTATGTATGTAAATGTATGTATGTATATGTATATGAATATATAGATATGGGTTGTTACATTTTTCACCGTTTAAAGAGTGCATCAATATACATAAATATATATGCAAGATACTTATATGTCTTTGCTTGATACTCCTGGCGTCTCATCCCAAATTATTGGCCTTGGAAAAAGTTTTTAGTCACGCTTTTTCTTAAGACCGAAAATAATATAAAACTTTCACCAAGGCCAATATTCTAAACATCTCAAGTTGATTCTACCCGAAGATATGACAAAAATACACGTCGGCCTATGTCTACCTGTTTAACCCTTCTCAAAATATTTTTTGATATCCCGGGCAATGGCAGGAAGACAGCCATACCGGCTATGCCATTGCCTAACAATGCACTTAATATATTTGTATTATGTAAAAAAAAAAGAAATCTCTTTTGTATCACTGTTTAACTTTGTGTAATGTTAAATAAATTTATCCATCCATCCATCCATCCATCCATCCATCCATCCATCCATCCATCCATCCATCCATCCATCCATCCATCCACTATGAGGGGGGAATCATGGTTTAAATAAATGTGTTAATAGGGTAATATTGGCTGTTATTTGGCATTTTGCCAGTGGTTATAGTGTGCTCCTGGAGGCTGCGCTTGCTCAAGATGTGAATTTGCTTGCCTTATCTTTGGCAATATATAGCCTTTATTTCTGACTGTGACAACATTATAACTTTTTAAAACAATAAAACAGTATTGTAAGGTGTGTGGTCTCCCATTGAACATTTAAATGTTAAATAGTTTCCAAAAATAATAATTAAATCGGGTTTGAAGCCAAAAATTGTATTTCCTATAGGTATCACAGAACTAAATATTTTCCCATAGGCGACCATTATAACGTTCAGGCGAATAAAAATGTAATCGTCAAGTATAGCCCTTTAGACAACTTTTTCTGTCCTGAAAACAAGGGGGTCAAGCAACAAATAAGAGAGAAAAACTGACAGGAAGGGAAGTACTGATCACATGCACATGTTTTTCAGGGAATTCCCAACAAAAACATACCAACAGTCAACTGTAGCCATCAAATCACCCTCTTTATTTATCTGGAATATTCAACAATAATGCAATATGTCAGTAGAATGCATCAAATGTTTACTGAAAAAACATATTTTCCCAAGGTTTATTTTAGGAGATTGCATTATTTCTGAGTGCAACATTTCAAGGTGGGTAACTCTAATTCAAATATTTACTTCAGTGATACCTGAAAAAGGCACATTACTGAGTACAAAAGTCACTGTCAAAAACATATATAAACCAGGCCATTCTAGTTCTCGGTGAATGAGGTTCATAACTGAATGCATAGACCAGTGGGCCTAACTCTAATTCCACTTCCCATTTTGTGGAATTTCTAAATCACTTTCTAAGTGATTAGAACTTTGTTGACACATTGAGGCTGATTCCTGAATTGATTCTGGTTACACAGAAACTGTTCCAAAACTAGAGAAACTGCACCCAGTAAATTCAAGTCTGTGTGAAAAGGGTTAAAGTATCAGGAATAAACTATACAAAAAGAAAATTTATGGAGGCTTATTTTCAGGAGTAAAATATTTTTAAACAAATCAGAAATGGGTTTTCATTAACAGTATTTACAGATATTCATACTGGAATCAGAACAATTATTTATAAGAAACCAGAAAAGGCATACATGTGATCAGCATTCAAAGGGTTCGATACTCGAATCAGAAATGGACATTTTTGGCTCTGCCAACTAATTTGAGTGATGAAATACGTTCATAAACTTTAGAAATTCATTAAGGTGTAATAAAATTAATTTCCCAGTATTTCTGAGTAATACGCACTTGATGACTTTGATGACCTCTTTCAGGCAGACCCCTAGGTGACCTCCGTGACCTTGACCCATATTTTGAATTTCCATCAAGTGTCGACTCATTTGGTGTTAGTTCCAGGTCCATTCATCATACCACGATTGAGATATGAGCATGACCCACTTTCAAAAATGTTGGCTATGCCCACTTTTTAACATAAAAATGCATGTATGGACCTCAGGAATGCTTTGGGGGGGGGGGGGGGGGGGGGGGTCAAGGAATGTGATTTCCAGCAATTATGAAAAATGCACTTAATGACCCCTAGGTGATCTCCTTGACCCTGACCCATATTTTGAATCTCCATCAAGTGTCGACTCATTTGGTGTTAGTCCCAGGTCCATTCAACATGCCATGCTTGAGATATGAGCGTGACCCACTTTCCAATTTTTTGGCCACGCCCAGTTTTTTAACGAAAAATGCATGTATGAATCTCAGGAATGCTTTGGGGGGCAAAAAATGTGATTTCCATCAATTATGAAAAATGCACTCAATGACCCCTAGTTGACCTCCGTGACCTTGACCCATATTTTGAACCTCCATCGAGTGTCGACTCATTTGGTGTTGATCCCAGGTCCGTAGGTCATACCCCGCTTGAGATATGGGCGTGACTCACTTTCAAAAATTTTGGTCACGCCCACTTTTTTTTTACGTCAAAATGCATGTGTGTATGTCAGGAATACTTTAGGGGATCAAAAAATGTGATTTCCAGCAATTCTGAGAAAATGCACTCAAAGACCCCTAGGTGTCCTCCATGACCTTGACCCATATTTTGAGTCTCCCTCAAGTGTCGACTGATTTGATGTTGGTCCCAGGTCCATACGTCATACCACGCCTGAGATATGGGCGTGACCCACTTTCAAAAATTTTGGCCACGCCCACATTTTTACGTCAGTATGCATGTGTGTACATCAGGGATACCTTAGGGGATCAAAAAGTGTGATTTCCAGCAATTCTGAAAAATACACTCAATGAGCCCTAGTTAACCCCCCCGTGACCTTGACCCATATTTTGAACCTCCATCGAGTATTGATTCATTTGGTGTTGCTCCCAGGTCTGTAGGTCATACCACGCCTGAGATATGGGCGTGACCCACTTTCAAAAATGTTGGCCACGCCCACTTTTTTATGTAAAAATACATGTGTGTACGTCAGGAATACTTTAGGGGGTCAAAAATGTGATTTCCAGCAATTCTGAAAAATGCACTCAATGACCCCCCTAGGTGACCTCTGTGACCTTGACCCATATTTTGAACCTCCATCAAGTGTCGACTCATTTGGTGTTGGTCCCAGGTCTATACATCATACCACGCCCGAGATATTGGTGTGACCCAGTTTCAAAAATGTTTGGCCACGCCCACTTTTTTATGTCAAAATGCATGTGTGTATGTCAGGAATACTTTAGGGGGTCAAAAAATGTGATTTCCATCAATTCTGAAAAAATGCACTCAATGACCCCTAGTGACCTCCGTGACCTTGACCCATATTTTGAATCTCCATCAAGTGTCGACTCATTTGGTGTTGGTCCCAGGTCCATACGTCATACCACGGCTGAGGTATGGGTGTGACCCACTTTCAAAAAATGTTTGGCCACGCCCACTTTTTTATGTCAAAATGCATGTGTGTATGTCAGGAATACTTTAGGGGGTCAAAAAATGTGATTTCCATCAATTCTGAAAAAATGCACTCAATGACCCCTAGTGACCTCCGTGACCTTGACCCATAATTTGAATCTCCATTAAGTGTCGACTCATTTGGTGTTGCTCCCAGGTCCATACGTCATACCACGCCTGAGGTATGGGTGTGACCCACTTTCAAACAATTTTTGGCCACGCCCACTTTTCATGTCAAAATGCATGTGTGTATGTCAGGAATACTTTAGGGGGTCAAAAAATTTGATTTCCAGCAATTCTGAAAAATGCACTCAATGACCCCTAGGTGACCTCCGTGACCTTGATCCATATTTTGAATCTCCATCAAGTGTCGACTCATTTGGTGTTGGTCCCAGGTCCATACGTCATTCCACGTCTGAGATATGGCGTGACCCACTTTCAAAAAATTTGGCCACGCCCACTTTTTTTTACCTCAATATGCATGTGTGTACGTCAGGAATACCTTAGGGATAAAAAAATGTGATTTCCAGCAATTCTAAAAAATACACTGAATGACCCCCAGTTGACCCCTGTGACCTTGACCCATATTTTGAACCTCCATCAGGTATTGACTCATTTGGTGTTGGTCCCAGGTCTGTAGGTCATACCACGTCTGAGATATGGGCATGACCCACTTTAAAAAATTTTGGCCATGCCCACTTTTTTTTATGTAAAAATGCATGTGTGTACGTCAAACACTTTAGGGGGTCAAAAAATGTGTTTTCCAGCAATTCTGAAAAATGCACTCAATGCCCCCTAGGTGACCTCTGTGACCTTGACCCATATTTTGAACCTCCATCAAGTGTTGACTCATTTGGTGTTGGTCCCAGGTCTATACGTCATACCACGCCCGAGATATGGGTGTGACCCAGGTTCAAAAATTTTGGCTGCGCCCACTTTTTTTATGACAAAATGCATGTGTGTACATCAGGTATACTTTAGGAGGTCAAAAAATGTGATTTCCAGCAATTCTGAAAAATGCACTCAATGACCCCTAAGTGACCTCCGTGACATTGACACATATTTTGAATCTCCATCAAGTGTCGACTCATTTGGTGTTGGTCCCAGGTCCATACGTCATACCATGCCTGAGGTATGGGCGTGACCCACTTTCAAAAACTTTTTGGCCACGCCCACTTTTTTATGTCAAAATGCATGTGTGTATGTCAGGAATACTTTAGGGGGTCAAAAAATGTGATTTCCAGCAATTCTGAAAAAATGCACTCAATGACCCCTAGGTGACCTCTGTGACCTTGACCCATATTTTGAATCTCCATCAAGTGTCGACTCATTTGGTGTTGGTCCCAGGTCTGTAGGTCATACCATGCCTGAGATGTGGGCATGACCCACTTTCAAAACACCCCTACAGACACCCCTGGTACCCCAGGAATCTGAAAACATAGGTGACCGAGAACTTGTGTCTGTCTATCAGAATGCCAAAAATCAACGAGATAGGGCAATTCGTTTTCAAGTTATCTTGCGGACAAAAAAGTGATGAGAAGACAGAAGACAGGAGAAGAAGAAGAAGAAAAAGAAGAAGAAAAAAGAAGACAAAAAAGAAAAAGAAAAAGAATCCGTGCAAAAACAGTAGTCTGTGTGTTTCACACAGACTAACTAGAGAAACAGAATTTACTGCATCCAGTAAATTCAAGCCGCGTGAAAAGGGTTAAAGTATCAGGAATAAACTCTACAGAAAGAGAATTTATGGAGGCTTATATTCTGGAGTAAAATATTTTTTAACAAATCAGAAATGGGTTTTCGTTAACAGTATTTACAGATATTCATACAGGAATCAGAACAATTTTTATAAGAAACCAGAAAAGGCATATATGTGTGACCAGCATTGAAAGGGTTCGATACATGAATCAGAAATGAAAAATGTTGGCTCTGCCCACTAATTTGAGTGATGAAATACATTCATAAACTTTAGAAATACTTTAAGGAGTAAATGCATTTCCCAGTCTTTCTTAATAATATGCACTTGATGAAATGTTGGCTCTGCCCACTAATTTGAGTGATGAAATACATTCATAAACTTTAGAAATACATTAAGGAGTAAATGCATTTCCCAGTCTTTCTTAATAATATGCACTTGATGACCCCATTCAGGTGGACCATATATTGAATCTCCAGCAATTTTTAACTCAGTCAGTGTAGTCCCATGTCTACTTCTACATTGAAGAATGAGCGCAACCCACTTTGAAATAATGCCTCCTAGAAACTATTTTCATTTACAGCCATCTCTCCGTCAGTCACACTCTATTGTAACTTTCAAGTGGACCTACCCCAGAGAGGGGGCAACCACAAGACATTGCGCCCATTCCTGCCCTCTTCTTTTGCTCCGACTTGAAAAAGACCAAATTCAGAAAATTACCTCCTCTCTTCAAAAACGCTATATGTCAGCGAATTCTCCGCGGATTTCCACGAAATTTTCACTCAGCATTCACGAATAGTTGCTCCATCGGATGCCTGAAAAGGTGACTCGAATTGCGCATTTCCTCAAGTCCAATTCGAAAAGAGCGTATGCACATGCGCGTGTGGCTCCCACGGGCTACATGTCGGTTGTTGGATTTTTCAGGCACAGGTCGAGTTGGACAGAGCTTCTAGAACAAACGTTGAATATTTCGAGTCGCTACTCCAAAAACTCTCTCCACAATCTACTGTACATGTAACAGAGTGTATACTTTTTATGACCTGCCGGCAGTACCAACCACCCTTCTAGTTTTATATCATGTTATTAATAAACGTTTAACCCTTGGCAGATTTGGGACTCCTCTTATGGGTACATCCACGGTGTTTTCACCCGGTTGCAGGACTCAAGAAAGATACTACACTGTCGAGCGGGGATAGTAGAACACATTCTCAGAATTTCAAGTGGCTTCCTTGGACGGTCTGTCTACAATTGGCATATGTCCTTGTTATGCCCACAACGAATAGTCAGGGGGCATATTGTTTTACCTCCGTCTTTCCCTCTATCTTTCTGCATATAGGGTACATTGTTTGTCCGTCTAACCTATCTTCTTAGCTCATCTTGACAAAATCAAGCTGAGCTAATCTCATCGCTCGCCATCCGTCGTCCGCCGTACGTCAACACCATTTTTTGGTCTTCTCCTCCAAACCACTGGGCCCAATTCAAGTGAAAGTTTGTGTGAGTGATGATTCCAAAGGGGCATTACATTTTTGTTCAACTCAACATGTCCAGTCCCATAGGAAGGGAGTGGGGAAAATGCTCCAAAATATTTTTAAAATATTCTTCTCAAGAACCAGTGTGTACAATGACTTGACATTTGCTATGGAACTTCCTTTTGGGGAGTAGAATCAACTTTTTCAAACGAAGTTCGTGAAGCAATATTTGGTTTTGTAATGAGAGGGGTAAGATTTTTGACCCCGCCCAAAATTTCTATTTTCTGAACCGATGGTCCGGTATGAACCAAGTTTAGTATACGGTATCATTGGGTCATAAGTACTTGACCCATACAAAAAAAATAATTCCCACATCCCCGTGGAGTGCTTTCACTTAGTTAGAATGCTTTCACTTTCATATTTGGTATACAACATCTCTGGGGGAGGGGGGGGGGGGGGGAGGGGGGGGTCAGATTCAAGTTTGTTCAAATCGGATCCATAGGTTAATATTTGGGCTCGCTATGGTAGCCCATATTTTAACTTGATGCAATATGAAAAAATTTCTTTAAAATTTCTCGTCTTCAAATCCAACAGTCAGAATGCTTTCATATTTGGTACACAACATCTCTAGGGAAGTCAGATTCAACTGTGTTCAAATCGAGAGGTTGGGTTAATATTTGGGCTCCCTATGGAGCCGGAATTGGCCATTTTGCTGAAGAATTAAAAATTTTGTAATCAGTACTCTCTAGAGGTGTGTAACTAAGATTATTCTACAAAGGTTGTATCAAGGGGCTTCATTGGGGAGCTCAACATTTTACTTCATGATCGGCTGAAGAAAAGGCATAATGCCCGTATTATTTTTGTCACTCCTGAGGGACTAAAGAATTGACAGTGTAGCCTATGGAGATGGCTTGCGGATCGTCCTATCTCTATGCATTGTGGCATGCTGGTTAACAATACCCAGTTTACACTCATCTATGTTTTTTTGCACCCGTTCGATCTGAATGACAGATGACAGATCTGAAGTTGGTGGATAGCCCAAGAACATTAGGTTTCACTAGGGAAAAAAATCGGAGAAAGCTGATTTTTTCAGGGAATGTCGAGTACATGTCACTGAATGATTAGACGAAAGTCCCCTAAAATCCCAGTTGAGCTTTTTTTCTACAGCCTTTTTTCGAAAACGCGTTTGAAAAAAATAAAAAAAAATCGCACGAACTTTGTAACCTCGAATTGATCCAACTGTATTTTTTGTTTACGCGTATTTCGAGCTACATAATGTCTAATATACATTTACCTAGAGGAAAATGTGCATTCTGTGACAATTTCTGCGAAAAATTATTGAAAATTCACAAAAAAGTATCGGATTTACGCAAAAAATGACGATTTTCCTAACGGATTTGCCCAAAGGGTCGTAGTACAGAACGGGATGTTAGTTGGACAGACGATAAAAAATCCACCACCATTTGAAGACTTTTATCATTGCTTACAAAATAGACATTATGGGAGACCCCCTCTGCTTCTGGCCGAGTTCCCCTTTTGGCATAAAATTTGTCAGCATGAGAACTCAACTATTTTAAGGCTTGGGACCGAACAGACACGTCTGTGTCTGGCAGCATTAGATCAATAAATAATATTTACAGAATGTACAAATCAATCAACATGGATTAAGTTACATTGACTATTATCAACGCTATATACAGAAATGACACGACCTATATACATATTATTCATCGAACTCAGAAATTTCCGACAGGACAGTGTTTCTGTGGTTGTTACAAGAATCCGAACTGCAATTACACAAACCTGAGCAAGAGAGTCCTGCCTTCTTACACCCACACCTTTTTGTACAAGCACTCTTGCAACCACAACTGATCAGATTCAGTAGGTTATCGGGGGCGCATGGCTTTGTGGCTGCAGTCGGTACAAGAAGTCCATTGTCTAGCGACCACCCCCAATCCGTCGGAGGAAGCGAAGTGCCCAGCCATTGTTGGACCTGGAGATAACATCTGTAGACATGTTGTTGTGCAGCATCGCTGCTTGGTGGGAGTGAGGCTAGGTCGATGGGTTTATTCAGTTTAGATTTTGCTACATAACGCTTGTAAGTGACATATCTATATTGGTCGAGAGAGGAAACAGTTTTACTCCCGTATAAGATCAGGAGAAGTTGTTCCCCGGCAGCGGCTACTGCACTTGGTGTACTGTCATCCGCCAAAATTGTGTTGACATACTGTTGTGAGTCGCTAGTAACATCGGAGACAATTGTACTGAATACTTTCTTCTCACCAACTCGAAAGAGTGCAGAAGTAGTGTCACAACCACTTATAGAATGTGCTACAAGGAGGTTGCTTCTATGGTCACCCATTTTGGTTGCTATTTCACTAACTGAAACTAGTAAGTTTGGGGTAATGGAATACATCATGTGAATATTACATCCCGGTTGAACTCGAGAGGTAAGAATGACTAACAAGTCTGTGTCTGTTCCCACAACGACAACATTGTTGTCATCTTGAGCGATGTCAAGTGCAGTTTCGGTTATCAGTACATCAGCATCAGCCTCGGCCTGCTTGGACTGAATATTGATAGCAGATAGCTCCTGCATTAGAAGATCGATCAGTTGGGTTTTGTTCTTGGCATTTGCAAGGAAATCGGATTGGGGTGTGGTGGCTGGTAACTCGGGTGAGATATTGATATCAATGGAATACCTGTCTTTAGATCTACGGGCTTGTTCCATGCCCTTTGTCGACATTGTACAAGCATAACCATCAAAAACAACCACGACGTTCGCCCCAAAATGTCTCACTAGATAATTGGAATATGATGTACATATGTCCTTATATGACGACTGTTTAGGCCATACAACTGCCCGCAATAAAAATCCACCATCTACAACAAACAGAGAATGTTCTGGGATTTTAGTTTGCTCGGAACCGTATGTTTTGAGGATCTTACCGAGCGTGCTTTTCTGTGTCTTCCTCATTCCAGCAGAATCAAACAATGCTGGTGGTTTCGGGTCGAGTTCATATTTGAGATACTCTTCCATCTCTGCTTGTGACTGAATAACACATGTGATGCAGTTGAACAGAATTGTGGGGTCAATCACTACCTTACTTCCACGGACTTTGATGCTATTTGCCATCGATGCGAAAGACTTCACAGTGTCAACACGTCGTAGTTTGATGCTGTTGAACGTTTTGCTTACAACATTCGATACGCAACATTCACCAATTTTGCGAACTTGGTCACAGTTCACAGTTTCGTCGGCCACAAGCCCGGTCGCTATAGAGACTAATTGTAGTGGATCTCTATTCTGAAAGGGGGAATGCACTCTGAGCCAGTTCAATAATTTAGTGATATCATTGGCATCAGTCAATTGTGAACTTTGACGGAGATCCCGATGTTGTTCGCCATGACCAGTGTGAACATGAACAAAATTTTCGAGAGCATTACATATCAGAAGGCAAAGAGGTAGTCCATGTACCCATTTCGCAACAGTGCTATCGGTTATTCCCCTGCCATGTGTGAGACCACCAGGGAGCTTGAACATTCTCATTAAACACTGCTCTATGGTCTGATCAGAATATATCCCGTCCCAGAATTTATCTGAGCGCCTTATGGTAAAGTAACCTTTCTCAGTGAACAACTTCAAATCATCCTGTTGCATTATTTCTGTTAGCTCATTCATCTGCTGCAAATAGAGATGAGAACTTTTTGCGTATGCAAAATGACCACCTGCGTGAAATACTGGAATCATATTGCGAACACAATATGTGTGGAGTTCCCAGTCGCCCGTGCGCTCTGCTCTCAAGAACAACTGGAGAAGACCTATTTGCTCGTAGTATTGTACCCAAAGCTTTCCTGTGCATCCTACGGATGCATTCTGGAGCAGTTCGTGTAATTTTGACAGTAGATGGTTGACACTTTCTTGATTGACAGCGTCAGCTGTTGTGCAGTCACCTCTGGCAAGTCCACAGAATATTTCATTGACTTCTGTGCAGTCTTTGTTATCTAGTGTTCGGCTTTCTTCAAACACAAGTTTTGTAATGGCAATTTGTGTTAGCAAATGGGCACGAACTGCTCTTGAATATGCATGACCACTGATCAAATGATGGATTGACCCACCAGCATAAACAGTCCCCCAAAGTTCATCCAAGCCGCTACCAGCCATGATCGAACCAATTGCCCCTAAATATGACATAATCATATGGAAGCCGCCGAGTCTAACGAAAACTTTTGTCAACTTATCTGCACATATTACATGCCAATGCATCTTGAGTGTAGGCGAACACCACATTATGTGATTTAATCGAACATGGAAATTGAAACAATGATGCTATAATACGGTATTTGAATGAGAAAAGTCGATGCCGTTTGAATTTGAGTTTAGGGGGGTATGGTTAATATTTCACACGTTTCACCAGTTCATTATGGAATAAATGACTATTGTTATATATCATTATAAAGCCACTGCTTTTCTGCAATTTTTGATATATAATTTAACTCCCAAAGTAGTCGTAGATTTGATTTAATGGACGTTGTGTACCATTGTGTGTATGAAAACAATAAATTTTTTTTCGTAATTTTGTACATTTTCATGAATATTTCACCATTGAGTGTGAGGATTGGTACAAAGTTGGCATTTTCTATATGTATTCTCAATATAACTCAGCACGATATTTATGATTCTCACCCTACTAAGGCGAATAAGAATGAGAAATATGGAGCTAGGTCGAATTTTTAAAAAAAATTTTTTTTTCATCAAAAAAACGCTATAACTAAAAAAGCTCAACTCGGATTCGCGGGGACTTTTCACACTTTATCCGCACTGTGTGTCCCGGAAACATATAAACAAATCAGCTTTCTCCGATTTTTTTCCTTACTTTCTCATTTTTATGTCTAATGTGCCTGGACTATTCTTTAAGAACAGCACCCAGGGATCCCATCGCAACCTTGAAACATTTGAGAATCGTTGGAAGTTAAAAGTGAGAAAAAACGGTGGTGAGTAGGTTTTTGGCGGGTAAAGATTAATGAGAATTTGCATATAAGACATTAAAATAGCACTTCAGACATACACGAACTGTGCCCAGACCGCTGAAGGCAGCGTCTTGCAATTTTCAGGACTTGTTCTACCAAGCCTGGCCGACATTTGAGCATGAAATCGAGTGTTCGGACCGCGTGGAAAACACCACGCCTCTTGTGGAAACCATGGGAACGGTTGGTTGCCACTTTATTTTCAATGCAATGAAATTTCCATTCATTATTTACCTGTCAACGGCAGAGTTTGGCATTATTTTTGTCTGATGAACTGTTCAACTTGAACTATTTGCACCTTTATATAGGACCGAAAGATCACTGCATGCTTACGAATATTCAGGTACTGATTTTCTGAAAATAAAAATTATTTCAACAGTACCCACTTGGGAACTCTCAAATCTGCCAAGGATTAAACTTTTAATAATAACATGTAAAACAAAAGTTGTCATACTTTGCTAGCCGCATGCACCCATATACAACATTCAGCACTCAATCAATTAGGAATGGAGTAAATTGCGAGACTTAAACTCACCAAATTCTGAAAAATGGAGTTATTTTCGACGGCACCTATCTTTATGCAACCGAAACAGGGATTAGGTTAAACATTACAGCTACCCTATCAAGGAAAATCTTCTTGGACTTGAACTGTAAATCTGAATGTCAACAGAATTTTCAGATATTACGAAAATCACAATTATTCAGACAGTACCCATAAGGGAGTCTCAAATCAGCTAAGGGTTAAACTTTTAATACTCACATATAAAACAAAAGTTTTCATACTATGATTGCTGCATGCAGCTATTGAAAACATTCAGCACTCAGTCAATAAGGAATGGAGTAAATTGTCACTTAATCGTACCAAATTCTGAAAAAGCGTGAGTTTTTTGGACAGCATATATCTTTATGCAAACAGAATGGGCATATGATTAAACTTTACAACCAAACATACAACAGAAAATATGCTCGATAGGTAATTGTGAATACGAACATGTAAATCATTTTTCGATATACCATTCGTAAATGGAAGAAAAATGAACTAAATAAAAATGAGCCATTTTTATGAACAAGTTAAGGGGTACTCGAATTCAAGGCTCGAAAACAAGTTGAAGGTTAAAACTTTGAATAGAATATATAACAGCCAAATTATTCTTGGATGAATGCCCAAACTTCTTATAGGAAACGTTTTGAAAAAATGTGGTCGCAGAGCTGAGAACTTGCATGTGAAAATTGACCAGTTTTTCCCAAATTGCACTTTGCTCAGAATTTTGAGGTCAAAAGGGAGCAACGTGGGTAATACAGCTTATGTAGTCAGATGTAGTAAGTCATGCTACAAATATAATGAAAGCTCCAGCCAAATCGTCCGTGGTCTTGTTTGAGAATTGTGGCAAAACATAACATTGTGACAACATTTTGCACGGTTTTGGCAGAAAACGAAAAACTTCAGAAATGCCTTGATCCAGGTGAGAAACTTCTAACGAAGCTCTACATATGTGCCAAATTTCAGTAGAATAGTAAAGAATCCATCAGACAAAAATCATTGAAATAGAAAATAATGTTAATACCAGAGAAATAGAATTTACTGCATCCAGTAAATTCAACCTTGTAAGAAAGGAGTTAAAATATCTATTGGGAAAAAACTATATAGAAAGAGAATTTATGGAGGGTTATTTTTGGGAGTAACATATTTTTAAACAAATGAGGAATGGATTTTCGTAAACAGTATTTACAGATATTCATGATGGAATCAGAACAATTCTTCTGAGAAACCAGAAAAAGCATATATGTGCACAGCATTCAAAAGTTTTGTCAAGAGAATGCATTAGGTGTCCAAAAATGTGATTTCTAGCAATACTAAAAAATGCACTCAGTTATCCCTAGGCGATCTCAGTGACCTTGTCCATTTGTGAACCTCTATGGAGTGTTGACTCATTTGGTGTTGGTCCCCATGTCTATGTGTCATACCATCCTTGAGATATGAGTGTGACCCACTCTCAAGAATTTTTGCCCACATCCACTTTTTTTTCAAGTAAAAATGCATGAATGAACTTCAATGACCCCTAGGTGACCTCTGTGACCTTGACCTATATTCTGAACTTCTATTGAGCATTGACTCATTTAGTGTTAGTTTCAGGTCCATTCGTCATACCATGCTTGAGATATGAGAATAACTCACCTTCAAAAATTTGGGCCCTTCCCCCTTTTTTACATAAAAATTCATGTATGAACTTCGGGAATGCTTTGGGGGGTAAAAAATGTGCTTTTCCAGTCATTCCAAAATATGCACTCAATGACCCCCTAGGTGACCTCCATGACCTTGACCCATATTTTGAACCTCTTGAGATATCTGCATGACCCACTTTTCAAAAATTTTGGCCATGACCACTTTTTTTTACATAAAAATTCATGTATGGACTTCGGGAATGCTTTAGGAGGTCAAAAAATGTGATTTCCAGCAATTCCAAAAAATGCACTCAATGACCCCTTGGAGACCTCCACGACCTTGACCCATATTTTGAACCTCGATCGTGTTTTTGACTCATTTGGTGTTAGTTCCAGGTCCATTTATCACACCATGCTGGAGATATGCCCGCGACCCACTTTTAAAAATGTTGGCCATGCCCACTTTTTTTTTTACATCAAAATGCATGTGTCTATGTCAGGAATGCTTTAGGGGTCAAAAAATGTGATTTCCAGCAATTATGAAAAATGCACTCAATGACCCCTAGGTGACCTCCGTGACCTTGACCCATATTTTGAATCTCCATCGAGTGTCGGCTCATTTGGTATTGGTCCCAAGTCCATACGTCATACCATGCTTGAGATATGAGCGTGACCCACTTTGAAAAATTTTGGTCACGCCCACTTTTTTTTACGTCAAAATGCATGTGTGTATGTCAGGAATGCTTCAGAGGGTCAAAAAATGTGATTTCTAGCAATTATGAAAAATGCACTTAATGACCCCTAGGTGACCTCCGTGACCTTGACCCATATTTTGAATCTCCATCGAGTGTCGACTCATTTGGTGTTTGTCCCAAGTCTATACATCATACCACGCCTGAGATATGGGTGTGACCCACTTTCAAAACACCCCTACAGACACCACTAATACCCCTGGAATCTGAAAAACATAGGTGGCTGTGAACTTATGACTGTCTATCAGCATGCCAAAAATCAACGAGATAGGGCAATTCATTTTCGAGTTATGTTGCAGACAAAAAAGTGATGAGAAGACAGAAGAAAAAAAAAAAAAAGAAGAAAAAAAAAAAGGAAAAAGAAACCGTGGAAAAACAATAGTCTGTGTGTTTCACACAGACTAATAAGCAATCATAAGGGTTCACCTTCATTTTCCATATGCTGACTGGATACTTCAAATTCTGCCTTCTTGGCATGTGAATAAATCATATCATCAGCTGTAACATTTCTTCTCTTCTTTTAAAAAAATACAGGGTTTTAGTTTTGATTAGATTTATTTTAGATTTAGATTATTTATTTAGCAAATACACCAAAAACAAGGCAGACTGCAAAAATACAAAATCATAGTATATGTATATGGTGAATAATGTAATCCAAATATTCACATTCAAAAACATTCTATCGGGACATTTTCACTATATTATTTATTTACTGTACAATAATTCCCATTGTTTAAAGAACTGCCAGATTATATCACAGATAACATTGCATAATGATGGTATTTCGTTTTTCATAAGAAACACGAACCGATCCGAGCTAGACATATCAGAAAACTGAGGACATTCGCTTTCAATTTTCTGAAACGCAATAGACCTGATCGCTTCGTACTCCCTGCAATCCATTACAAAATGTAACTCATCTTCTACGGCACCAGCATTGCATATGGGACATGCCATTTCATGTACAGGTACGGGTGGCTGCATATGCCTACCTGTTTCTATACGAAGTTTATGGTTGCTTACACGTAACCGAGTAAATAGAATTCTCGCTTCTAATGATGTGGTGTGTAACAGATAAGGTTCCAGACTGAATGTTTCCTTGAACCCCCTATATGTCCTCAATTTGTTTTTACCACATCTTCTATTGCCATCATGTATGTCATTAAAAAACCTCTCAATGTGAGCCTGTTCTAGGAATTTACAGCAGCTTTTAAAGTCCAGCATTCTACCGGAATCGTTTTCAGTTTTTCGATTTCCAACAATAAGTTGATATTTGAGTAACATTGAATCGCTATTTGTGTAATTTTCGTATTCTTTTCTCGCTTCACTTAGTAAAGTGGATGGGGTTGACTGATGTAATTTCTCAACGTATTTCAGCATTTGGAGAGAGGCTGTGATGTGTAGAGGGTTATGTCCAAGTTCGGCTCTTGCGGCATGGTTCGACGATTTATTATTCACCCCCAGTAAGGTTTTACAAAACTGAAGGTGAACATTTTCACATGGGTAATCAATGATTATCATTGGGTACATTGTTGAATTCGGCGGCCCATATTTCGCTTCCGTAAAGCAGGATGGGTTTAATGAGTGAATCAAATAGTTTCAAGAATATGGGCACTGGCGGAAACCATTTGTTCTTAAATGCATTTTGTAAACTGTGGAGAGCTTTTAGGCCTTTAAGTCTCAGCTCCTTCTGTGTATTTTGCATTTTGCCATTGGCTGCAAACGATAAGCCCAAATATGTGTACTGTGGAGTGTACGACAACAGCTTTGTACCGATATAAAATTTAGGTGGATTTTTTATACTACGGGCGTGAAAAATCATACCTTTCGTTTTCTCGATATTTACGCCGAGGGCATTTTTTCTAGTGTATTCGTCTAGTTTTTCTAGACATCGCTGAAGTCCACCAGCAGAGTCTGAAATTAGAGCTAGATCATCAGCGAAAAGTAAATGGTTAATGTAGGTATTATTGTAAGAAACAGGGGCGCAGTCTTTGTCCAAGTATGATTTTATGTCGTTAATGTAGATTTTAAACAATGTTGGGGAGATCCCACAGCCTTGCCTCACGCCAATGGTAGATAAATGAGCTGGGCCTAGTCCGACTTTTGTTTTTACTTGATAATAGCTTGAATTGTATAAAGACTGAATAATTTTTAGCATTTTATCACATACACCAATATTTTGCAACTTTTCGAAGAGAATTTTCCTGTCAACAGTATCGAATGCTTTCCTAAAATCTACAAAGGCCGTGTATAACGGCTTTTTAATTCTTCTATATTTATTTACCGCTGTCTTAAGTATAAAAGCGCCATCAATTGTGCTGTGTCCCTTCCTGAACCCAAACTGATTATCGCTGATGAGACTGTTGTCCTCTAGAAAGTTATTAATCCTTTCATTAATAACTTTGTTGAACAGCTTTCCCATCGCGTTGCTTACGGCTATTGCCCTGTAATTGTTAGGGTCATATCGGTCTCCTTTCTTGTATAATGTCGTGAGAACAGATTTACTCCACGTAATAGGATAATGACCTGAGTCGAAAACTAGATTAAACAATCTTGCAACATGATCTATCAGGTTTGGCAAAACTGTTTTCAAGAGCTCATTGGATATATTGTCGCAACCTGGTGCCTTTTTATTTTTCAATTGCTTGACTGCATTGAGAATTTCAGTAGCAGTGAGTTTATCATTATTCAAGGGATATCCGATACCAGCGGCTCCTTTTAAAGAGTGGGTTCTTCCTGACCCTTCCCCATTCTTCGGGTCACAAAGTAAAGACTTAAAAAAACCCACAGAGGTGTCTGGGTCCAAGTAATTTTCCTCATTATTGTTTTTGCGAATTTCCTGAATTTTGTGCCAATACGTTTTGGGATCCGAGGTTGATAGTTTTTTCCAAATGATCGCAAATATTTTTGAAATATAATTTGAATTTCCGCTTAGTTTCCATTTTGTACTCCTTTTTCACCTTGAAAAAATCACAAATTCTGGTTTTATCATAGGGGTGCCCTTTAAGGGACTGTATGGCCCTCTCCATGCGGTTCTTAAAATATTTACAAATCATTGTCGAACCATCTGTTTTTTGGTCTTTTCTTGGGCCTGGAGCTCAAAATCCTTTTGGTGGCAGATTTATTTATGAAATCAAGCATATCCGTTAGGTCTTGTACTGCATTCTCAGCACCTTCGACGTACTCGGCATATGATTTCATTATGAGCTGCTCTTTTTTGGTTCTCATAGCAGGAGATGCTAGCGTATTTAAGGCCTTCGCGACACTACCTTCGGTCCATTTCATTAATACTTTGGACTTTGCATACGTATACTTTTCCTCTCGCTTAAAAAATGCGTTTGCCGCTGAATACTTTAAATGAAGGGTCAACTGACAATGGTCTGAGTGTTGGTTTGGCGGTTTCACGCAGAAATAATCCACATCGGATATGTACATGTCAGAGATGAGGATGTGATCTACAACGCTTGCGCCATTATATTGATAACTGGTGAAACTGCCCATAACGTCCCCGTGACACCTCCCATTAATTATTCTCAGCTTTGCACTTTGACATAACGAAAGTAATTGCCTTCCGTACGAATTCACAGTGGTATCGATACTTGATCGAATTGAGCAAGAATCGACAGTATAAGAACTCGGTAATGGCGCGTATTTATCACAATCATCTGTAATATAATCCGGCAGGTTACCAGTACGTGAGTTAAAGTCACCACCCATTATAATCATGGTGTTTTCAGAGAATGTTTTTAGTTTACTCTCGATACCGCTATATACAAAGGTTTCTACATCATTTGATACCCAGTAAGTTGAGTTACGGGGTGGAATATAAACAGAAACAAAAACTACTGGACACGATAAATTAAATACAGTCTCGTCAAATTGTACCCATAGTGACAGGTCATCAGCTGTAAATGACTTTTGAAAATATGGCTTGTACTTGTCTAAGTAGTAAAACGCAACTCCGCCTTTTTGTCTCTTGGCATTAGTGCGTCGCATATCTACACAAGTATAGCCGGAGATATTTATATTATCTCTATTGGAGTGCCAAGTTTCCGTTACTGTAATAAAATTATATTTTTTCAACAGACCCGTAAAACCCGGGTCATCAATTTTGTTAACCAGCCCTTGTGCATTCCAAACAGTGAAGCACATTCTCTGCTGGACATCGGTTTGACTTATAACCGCCATTTACTGTACGTGTAAATTCGCTGGTCCAGACGCCACAGACCCTGAAGAACTGAATACAAAATGTATTAAACAACGTGCCAATATATGCTCAACCCCCACCCTAACATTAGTAGCAAGCTCACACCACCCGAATATTTAGCGCTGGTGTTTATGACCACATTTGCGTTATTGACTCTAAGCAGACTGCAACAAAGGTATGAAGTCAAGTTAACCATTCGTTCATAACTATATTGCACTCCTTGGGGGATGTCCACCAGGCGTTGATAACTCCTGGGTGGAAATTATTGGGTCAGACATTTACCAGCGGAAAGTTCCAAGGGGCCCCCACCTAGCATACTACTATACTTGACCACACATTTAACCAGCCCTGTCAATGCATGATGTAAGCTTACCACGCGATAGGGTGCGAAAGTAACAATTGATCTCTGACCACGAATGTCACATACATTTATATGTATACATATGTAACATTCAAAGCCAAAAAATCAACTATCACTTTCCCTCCCTATGTACATAACATTTATGTAGATATAAAGAGTAAAAGTTTGCACAATGAAGCTAAAATAAATCAGCAAAATAACGTGTTTAATTTATCCGGTAAGAAACTAACAAAACATCAAAGAACATTACTTAAAAGGGGTCTCAAGTTTGTCCCAACGGAAAGAACTTTGGATATAGCAAACCTTATCGTTGAGATAAAAGAATGGGAGCGCAGAATGCGACTATGTGAGTATTTCCTAGACAATAAACAGCAATATATTAATGATAAATTTAAAGAGCGCAACCCGTGGACTCCCAAAGAAGGTAGAGATAAGCACCTTGACCTTTATTTAGAGATAGTACGGGAAGATATTTTGAAGGGCATAAAAAAACGCGTGCGAAACAACATAACAAAAATGGAAGAGAAGGCTCTGAAAGAGTTGTTAAATGATAATACAATAGTCGTGCGACCAGCCGATAAAGGGTCTGGAATAACCGTTTTGGATGCAAGTAAATATGAAAATGAGATCTTGATGGAGTTGGGGGACCAAACAACATACAAAGAAGTACCTGTAAATCTGACAGAGAAAATAACAAACAAGATTAAAAGCCAACTCAAAAAACTAGAAAAAAACAAACTGATAGACAAAAAAGTATTAGCGTACATGATACCTAAGCAGCCACAGGCTGGTAGGGTAAAAGGTAACCCCAAAATGCATAAAAATGAAGCCCCTTTAAGAACAATAATTTCGGGAATAAACCACCCAACAGAGAAAATAGCAGAAGTGATGGAGTCTGAATTAAAACAACACATTGAGTCATTACCATCCTACATACGCGACACCACACATTTCTTGAACAGACTGGACTGTATACCCCAACCACTCCCTGAAAACAGCATAATGTACTGTATGGACGTCAAGAAACTATATCCAAGCGTCCCACGTAATGAAGGTATATTAGCATGTAAAAAAGCACTAGAAAACTGTAAAAGAAAATTATTCCCAACAGAGATAGGTCTTAAACTGATAGAAACTGTTTTGGACAATAACAATTTTTCATTTAAAGGAAGACATTATTTACAAATGGACGGCGTTGCAATAGGTTCGCGATTAGGGATGAATTATGCGTGCACATATATGGGTGAATGGGAAGAGAAACTGTCAAAAGCATCGAAGTTACACCCCCTTGAACAGGTACGGTACGTTGATGATATCTGGGGAGTATGGACGCATGGGCTGGAGTCTCTGAAACAATATCATTCTTTGGCAAATATGATGTATTCTTGGGTGTATCGTATTTGCCAAAGAATGATATTGTTTCAGAAACAATATCATTCTTTGGCAAATACGATACACCCAAGAATACAGGTTGATTTAAGGTGGTCTGAAAATGGGATAGAATTCTTAGACACGATAGTCAAAATTGAAGACGGATTTCTTAAAACCGGTTTATATACAAAACCCACGGACACGCATCAATACCTGCATGCAAAGTCAGATCACCCAATCAACACTAAAAGAGCGATACCATATGGAATAGCTTCAAGAGTAAAAAGAATTTCTTCCGATAATGCTGAATATGAATGCCACAAAAATGATATAAAACAACACCTGCATGCCAGAGGTTACGACGAAAAATTTGTAAGCGAACAACTAAAAAGGTCGACCAAATCGAGCGTAAACAGTTACTTGAAAAACGATCCAACAAATCAACCGGCGAAAGAGTCCCGTTTGTGGTCACCTACTCGCGGCGCCTCTCCGACATTGGGAAAATAACGCGGGAGCGGATGCCCATTTTACACCGCTCAAAACGCATGAAGTTGGCATTTGAAAAACCTCCCCTGATTTCGTACAAAAGACTGAAAAATTTGGGAGATATCATAGTCCATAGCAAGCATAATAAAATGTTCAACAATCAAGGGACGGGATCTGATAGATGCGAGAGAAATTGTGCAATCTGTGGGTTTATGCTCCAAACAGAACAATTCGTAGACAAGAACGGAACGACCTACCACATAGGCAAAAAAATCACCTGCATGTCCAGGAATGTGATATATGGGATTCTCTGCGACAAGTGCAATGAAGTTGTGTACGTGGGAGAGACGGGGACAAAATTGTATGAGAGAATGCAAAACCATCTGAGTAGAATAAAACTTGAGGTTATGGATGAACCAATACCACATCATTTTCTGACCAAAAACCATAGTATAAAGAATTTTAAGATTATTGGGATTGAACAAATTAATCAACAAAATACAGCTTACAGGAGGGGTCGCGAAGCATTTTGGATTAACAAACTTCAAACACTAGAACCCAATGGGCTCAAGAGACAAGAATAATTCCAAATATTCTCATTTATAAACTTGCTGAACCGCGGGGGGGGGGGGGGGGGGGGGGGGGGGGGGGGATATAAATTAGTGTATAGAGCAATTACACCTAAACACGCATTCATGTTGAACATAGCGGGTATATGTTGTGAGATTATGATCATTGGGTATATGTCAATGCGTACGTCATGTGTATATATGGGGGGGGGGGGGGGGGGGGCTGCATGGAATCCTAGCCTACGATTGTCAGTGTAGACATTATAGGAGGGGCTGCACTTAGATCAGTGGTGGGGGGGCATATATATGCTGCAATAGTGGGTGGGGACAAAACATTTACACACCCTGGAAAGATCGGGCGGGGGGGGGGGATGGGGTTATTACTATGCAAGGACGGTATAAAAAGATTCTATTTTTCATCAGCGGTATTGATGTCTGATTGACGCGGGTTGGGTACTGGGGCGGGGATATGGAGGCGCGCTTTTAAATGATTGAATGATTCGGGCTAAGGAGTGGTTGGATGTGTGAATACAGTATTCGAACTTACTTGCCTCTGCCTCTGTTACCAGGGCGAGGTTTTAGAAATAGTGTCTAATTCATATTTGCTTTTTGCGTAATACGCGGAACATATCTTTACTTGTTGCCACCCAAGGAAGATATTATACAGTATTTTTTGCATAATTTACACTTGAATACAAAAAGCAAAGTGAAGCGCGGAACATATCTTTACTTGTTGCCACCCAAGGAAGATATGATACGGTTATTTTGCGCGTAATAGACTCGGATACGGGAAATAACATGAAACGGGGAACGTACCTTTGCCACCCAAGGGAGATATGATACGGGGATTGTACAAGCAATACACTTGAATATGGAGAACAACACGTTTGAACAATTCGGGTCAAGGAATGGTTGAATGTGTGAATATTGCATGTGAACCCGCTTCTGCCTCTGTTACCAGGGCGAGGCTGAGATAAATGATTGAATGCTCCTAATTCTAAGGCTGAAAACAAAATTTGCGCATAAAACGCGGAATATATCTCCACTTGTTACCACCTAAGGAAGATCTGTCCATAATGTACAATTAAAAACAGTGAACAACGTGTAATGCGGAACATATCTTTACTTGTTGCCACCCAAGGAAGATATGTATCGGCGATTTTATAGACAGGTTCGTGATTAGGAGCTAGGAGGCCACTTGCCAAATAATAAATCGATCTGTAAGACGTACGCGTATCTCAATCAATTTTATAATTCCCATTCAACAATTAGGATCTGTGTGACGCTAAAGTTTACGTTCCCATGACGCGATACACATTGGTATGGCACTTAACGTAACAGAATAACAATTAGTCAAAAATGAAAGCCGCTTAGAAGGAAGTAAACTTCCGAGCATGACGGCAATTTGACGAAGTTATATATATAAAATTATATACATAAATATATATATATTTCCTTAAATAATCCGTAATTTGTATTACTTAAATTTTTGGGATTTTGCATGTCTTCAAATTGCGTTCTAATCCCTTGTCCCTACTCGAGGATGGAAAGGACCATACCTGAGAGTCGTTAGTGGACAAAAAAAAAAAAAAAAATTTTGATAAAATTAGTTGGGGAGAAGAATTTCAATTTAACCAATCTGTAAATCATTGGAAACTGGGGTATAGTGGGGTTCATGGCCACCCTGCTATTAAATTTGTATTAATCACCCGATTCGATTTAGAGAGTGTGATTCCAAACTCACCATTTTACATGGTTTTGGTTGCTTTATTTATTTTGGAGATATCGCTCTTATGTAGAAGGTGTCTGGGGAGGCTTGACTGTTGCTAATATCAGTAACTTAACAATAATAATAACTAATTTGTTGACGGATTCCAATTTGATATGCAGACCATGACAGGCTTAAATAAAATCACAATTTTGGGGGGTTCTTCAATTAATTTATCTAAAAATTTCAGATGGGTTTCAGATTCACACAAATGATTTTTGGTCTCATTCTACCAATATCACAGTAAGTGTGGGTGCATGAGAAAGAACCTAAATTGACGAAGTTATGAAATTTCACTACATTTGGACACCTGAAAAACACTGCTGTTGAAAGTTGTAAACATTTTCGATAGCACTCATGAAAATCAGTGAATAGTTTCACCAGGGTGAACTTCCATGACAAATATAGTCTGATCTTCAATAAAATGATATTTTCATACTTACACAGTTGTGAAGAGTACATGTAAGCTATCTTTGTTTTCAAACCGGATTATCCAGTGTTATGTTTAACACGTCAACCTTCTCAAAATTATGATGTTCTGAAACAGAAGCGTAGTAATCCATTGCTGGAAGCAGAATCAAAGTTGGAGATAAAAATAGGGGTATCACTGTTTTCGTGTAATTCAAGTCTTTATCTTGCAGTTATTACAATGTCAATGGAAGTTGTCCTGTGAATGTATTGTATGTTTCAATCACATCGCTTCTTAGATTAGAAAATACCAACAATCATGTCTCAGCACAGTATTCTTCAGATCTTTTACAAAAAAAAACCTTTATGAAAATTATGGTGGGATACATGTCATCATGTGGCCGGATTCATCAGGGCCCCTCTGCGATTTTCAAAATTCTATTTCATGGTAATGTGAATAGAGATTAAAACACATCAAAAACTATTTGTTGAATATGCTTTCTCCGAGTCTGGAGTTCATAAACATTTATTTTGAATCAAAACATTTGAATCACACTGATCTATCTGTGGTTATCTGGGTTGGTTAATCCCGAGTTCGATCCCCATCTGGGACGACCCGCGTTGTGTCCTTTGGCAAGGCACTTTATCCCGGTTGCCTACATAGGGGCACGATGATGCCGTGTACTAAGGCGTACTGCACGTCGATGGTGCACATGTCTTCAACCACTGCAACCCTGCTTGAGCGGAGCTTGAATAGAGTTAGAATGTTGAGGAGCTGACCATTGCATCATCGTTGCTTGGTGGTTCTCTCCAGGTACTCCGGCTTCCTCCACCCGTAAAACTGTCACGGTCACGATTAGCCATTGTGCATAAGTATGTGACCTTAAACACCAATAAATAAATAATTGCGTAAGGCCTCTGTGGAAAGGATATCATTTGGGTTATCTTTATTATCTATGAGCAGATCAGGTCCACTGGGTGCCTTGGTCGATCTGAGCTGTGTGGCAAAATTGTTAAGTGTCTTGACAAATAATCTGTTCTGCGGAATTCTTTATCACAGCCAAGACATATGTCATGGATCTCCCCATGTTTCATGTTGATATGCTGCATAGCCCTGACTTGCAGGTATAACTATTCAGGCAATATGGGCAAGAAAATTACCTTCCTACTTTGGTGCTGCAATTGTATGAATGCGAATCATCTGTAAGCAAAATCAATTGAATGCTAATGTTGGGCGGCCATTCAGAAAAGAGAATTCAGAAAAGGTATAGTTTATGTACACCTGCTGTGGTAACTTTTAAGAGAAGGCTAAAAATCAGTCCCCCGTGGGAACCTCTGGGTAGTGAAGTGGTGCTTGTTTACTGTAGTAAACAAGCTCCGTTTTACTGGTAAAATAGGACCCACTCACCAATGCTTGGGGCAGAAGTCCTCTAAAATGGGCAACATGGGTATAAATGATTGATGAAACTTGACTTCACCTCCATGTTGCGGTCATGATTGGCCATTGTGCAGAAATATGAGACCTTAAACATCATTAAATAATAAAAAGAAAAATAGGCCGATGAAATCGTCAGATGTGTACCCATACGTGCAACTAGTAGAAAGCTGTATGACGGAGGGCTACCATGGATGCCGACATTATGTACACCATACATGGTATGAGTACATATAGAAATAGATTGGAGGAGTGTCTAATTTGATGGATAAAGGGTTAACATCTCCAGATCAAATTATCAGATTTACATAAAAAACTATACAGCTTGGCACATCAGTAACCTGAATAAATATATAAAGTAACATGACAATCGGATTGATATTTTTTTAAATATCTCATTCCAAAGGGATTGGAGGAATTTTCAATTTGAAGGATAAAGGGTTAATATCTCAGGATCAAATGATCAGATTTACACCAAAAACTATACAGCTCAGCACATCAGTAACCTGAACACAAATATAAAGTAACTGGACAATCCAAGCAATATTTTTCAAGTTATTGAATGCCAAAGGGATTGGAGGAATTTTCAATTTGAAGGATAAAGGGTTAATATCTCAGGATCAAAATAACAGATTTACACCAAAAACTATACATAGACAGAACCGCACAAGCATTTGAACGGGTTAATGTTTATCGCACGAGTTGGTTGGGCGCAATAATACCACGAGAGGCGAAGCATCGAGTGGTATTCTGCGCCAAACCAAAACACGTGTGCAATAAAAGTTTGTTTTTATCACACATCCTAGAATGCCGTGAACAAACCTTAATTTTAAATGGGTGTGTAATAAAGCTCAGTACATCAGTAACTTGAACACAAATATAAAGTAACTTGACAATCCAAGCAATATTTTTCAAGTTATCGAATGCCAAAGGGACTGGAATAACTTTCAATTTGATGATAAAGGGTTAATATCTCACAATTAAATTATCAGATTTACACCAAAAACTATACAGCTCGGCACATCAGTAACCTGAACACAAATATAAAGTAACTTGACAATCCAAGCAATATTTTTCAAGTTATCGAATGCCAAAGGGATTGGAGGAATTTTCAATTTGAAGGATAAAGGGTTAATATCTCAGGATCAAAATAACAGATTTACGCCAAAAAATATACAGCTCGGCACATCAGTAACCTGAACACAAATATAAAGTAACTTGACAATCCAAGCAATATTTTCCAAGTTATCGAATGCCAAAGGGATTGGAGGAATTTTCAATTTGAAGGATAAAGGGTTAATATCTCGGGATCAAAATAACAGATTTACACCAAATACTATACAGCTCGGAACATCAGTAACCTGAACACAAATATAAAGTAACTTGACAATCCAAGCAATATTTTTCAAGTTATCGAATGCCAAAGGGATTGGAGGAATTTTCAATTTGAAGGATAAAGGGTTAATATCTCAGGATCAAAATAACAGATTTACGCCCAAAACTATACAGCTTGGCACATCAGTAACCTGAACACAATATAAAATAACTTGACAATCCAAGCAATATTTTTCAAGTTATCGAATGCCAAAGGGATTGAAGGAATTTTCAATTTGAAGGATAAAGGGTTAATATCTCGGGATCAAAATAACAGATTTACACCAAATACTATACAGCTCGGAACATCAGTAACCTGAACACAAATATAAAGTAACTTGACAATCCAAGCAATATTTTTCAAGTTATCGAATGCCAAAGGGATTGGAGGAATTTTCAATTTGAAGGATAAAGGGTTAATATCTCAGAATCAAATCATCAGATTTCCACCAAAAACTATTCAGCTCGGTAAATCAGTAACCTAAACACAAATATAAAGTAACTAGACAATCCAAGCAATATTTTTCAAGTTATTGAATGCCAAAGGGATTGGAGGAATTTTCAATTTGAAGGATAAAGGGTTAATATCTCAGGATCAAATTATCAGATTTACACCCAAAACTATACAGCTTGGCACATCAGTAACCTGAACACAAATATAAAGTAACTTGACAATCCAAGCAATATTTTTCAAGTTATCGAATGCCAAAGAAATGGATATGGATGGCAGATGGACAGACGGATGGACGGACAGATGGACTGACAAAGGATGGATGAACGACGGATAGTCACCCCGGATGCCGACATTATGTGTACCATACATAGTATGGGTGCACATAAAAAGTGTATAAAAACCACTGTTCTCTATATAACTGGATTGCTGGAATGCTCATTGGTCACATACAGGGGGGTCAGAATTTGCTATGAATAAACAGTTTTTCATTTTCCTGGGACCTCGCAATCTTTGATCACTTTTTAAATGATATACTTTGATATCTACAAAAAATAAATATGTTGCTGATTTTCACATTTTTCATGGCAATGCAATTTGGATATTTACAACACATTTTCGTTATTATTGACAAAAACAAGTTCCAAGAACTAGACTTTATGATTCTGGAGAATCATGGCTTTTCCCGATGAGATTCCTTGATTTTTCATGCCCCCACAGTGTCTGATGAATTGTTTTTAACTGTCTCACTGAAGTTCTTTCATTGATGTTATGAGAAAGGTGGTTATAGTAGTCTCAAATGACTCAGTTTTATAAAAAAAATTGTTTAGGTAAAAACCATCATTAATGGTAGAGTGGGTTAATATCAATATCGTCGTCCCACAAGTTAATGACCGACAAAAGGAGTTATGTTTGTTTGACACATACCATTTGAGTGCTCTGTCTATTTGAAAATGGTCCATTTTATCTCAAATGTATCCAAAATATTGATGTCTGGCAGATTGTAGAGGGTTAACATGTGCTAACAGGCATATGTATTCATGCAACTTGCAATTTCAAACCAAAAAGTGCGAATGGCCATTTTTACTTAAAATCTATAAGATGTTTTCAGAGAAATCCATGCGCATGTGCTCTTTTTGAATTCGACGTGACGAAATGCGAAATTTGTATCGCTCTTCATGGAAAGTGATGTCACAACTATCCATGAACAACGAGTGAAAATTTCATGGAAATCTGCCTAGAATCGGTTGGGATATAACGTTTTGAAGAGAGGAGGTAACTGTTTGAATTTGGTCCTTCCTTTTCAAGCCAGTTCGAAAAAAAGACGTCGTGAATGGGCGCAGACTCCTTTAGAGCCCCCCCCCCCCCCCCTCTCTCCGTAAATGGAAGTTGCTTCTTTAAGACCGCCACCCAGGGATCCCAACACAACCTTTAAACCTAAGAGAATCGTCAGAAGTTTAAAGTGAAAAGAAATTGGCGGTGATTGGGTTTCTGGCAGGCAGGAAAAGATTGACGAAGATTTGCATATTGGACATTAAAATAGCACTTCTGACATACGCGAACCGTGTCCAGACCGCTGGAGGCAGCGACTTGAAAATTTCAGAACTTGTTCTACGAACCCTGGCCGACATTTTGGGATCTGTTTGGAGCGTCCGAGCCGTCTGGAAAACACCACGCATCGCTTGGAATGAGAGAGTACTATTCGTCCTGACTCTATCAGTTCAGAATGGACATGGGCAGTGTTGTAGATGACTGTGGAGCTGCGATTGAGCATAAAGTCCCAGGTTTCGGTGCCTCATTGCCTAAGCGGCTCCATTGTATGATTTTTTGTCTCAATATCGTCCTTACTACTTGTAGTTTATACCGTTGCCGTACGTTAATGTAGCCTCTTGCCATTTTCGAGACTTTCAACCCAGAACGCCGCCAAAGTGAGGAAGTGCAGGGTGGGGGGGGGGGGGGGGGGGGGGTGTAGCGGGGGGGGGGGGGGGGGGTATCCTGACACTATATTTAAACCTTAGATAATCGGAAGAAGTTGCAGTGAAAAGAAATCGGCGGTGAGTAGGTGTTTTGGCGGGAAACGATTAACGAAAATTTGCCAATTTGACATTAAAATTGCACTTCTCACAAACACGAACCGTGTCCAGACCGCCGAAGGCAGCGACTTCTAATTTTCAGAACTTGTTCTACACACCCTGGCCGACATTTTGGCATCTGTTGCAAGTGTCGAGACCGCGTGGAGAACACCACGCATCGCGTGGAAAGTGAGAGTACTATTCGTCCCGACTCTATCAGTTTGGAATGGAATGGAATTGGGCACTATTGTAGACTATTGTAGAGCAGCGATTAAGCATAAAATCGGAGTTTTTTGTGCCAAATTACCTAACCGGCTCCAAGGTATGATCTTTCGTCTGTACATCGCCCAGATCGTCTGAAGTTTATACCGTTACCACATGTTGAAGTGGCCTTTTGTCATTTTCGCCACTTTCGACCCAGATTTGAGGGTACCTTCCTTCAGCGAAATCTAGCCATGCTCACAACCACGTCCTCTCCCCGTCGGCCCGGGTGCTTCTAAAGATAGAAAGGTCAATGGGGAGGGGCCCGTTAGCAAACAAACGGGGGCAGGTGTTGTTGGTGAAAAACAGCAGGGGGGGGGGGGGGGCACGTGTCCTAGGTAAAAGAAACAATAGGGGGCAGGTGTCCTAGGTAAAAAAAAATAGCAGGAAGGGGGTGGGGCAGATGTCCCCGCTAATTAATTTTAATAACAGGCAGGTGTTCATGGGGCAGGCCCACTGCTCAGTGTTCCAAATTTTCTATGGTACTTGGCCTTGACGGAAACAACACTTCAAGAAGAAACAACGGGAAACCTATTTGCAGTAAAGCTGCAAATATAAACATGATTTTAGGACCATTCCATGGCCAGTTTAAAGCCTACTGCGATATCAGCGTTTATTACTCTCGTCCTTTCACTGCAGTATTTCACCCGAATCGAGTTCTGACGTCATGCAAGTTTGACGGACACGCTTTCAATTTTGTTATTGACAACAACATATTTATAATTTCGTGATTACTGATCGGAATTTTGAAAACGACACATGCAATCGCGAAAGAGTTTTCTGAAAAACACGATTCTGCAAAAGGTTTTAGTGAAATTTGATTATTTTTTTTTATTTTCAATTTCGATGGCTCTTGTCGAAAAGGTGTTAATCACTGATCGTCCCAAACGAGATCAAAGACTGACGCTGTATATTAATAACACGCAGAGAATCTTCTAAGAATATACACGCGCAATCCTAAAATGAAATAAATCAAGTCTTGTTTCAGGTTTTACGAGAGAAATATGTCCAGTTGTATCATTGAATCATGTTTAGGTATATGTGGGCGAGACATTTTCTACACGGACAAAATACAGACTAAATAAAATATTTGCCATAATTTTCCGCAGACGTATTTTTGTCTTTGCTTCTTGGGGAAATCCATGCTGATAATACAACGAAGGAGTGTTATCTAATGAGGTCAGAACCGTCAGGTGGTCGGGTCCGACACCGCACCTCGAAGTAGATTTAGTGGGGGTGTCGATTTTACAAGTAATGTTGGCAGCGTACACGGCATGGGCTGTCTGTCTTTAATCCTATAAACAGGGTTAAGGCTTGGTTTTTGAATACCCTTATTTATTTATTTATTTATTTATTTGTTTATTGGTGTTTAAGGTCACATACTTATGCACAATGGCTAATCGTGGTCGTGACAGTTTTATAGGTGGAGGAAGTACACGGAGAGAACCACCAAGCATCGACGAGCAACTGTCAGCTCCTCAACATTCTAACTCTGTTCAAGATTCACTCAAGCAGGGTTACAGAGGGTGAAGACATTTGTACCATCGACGTGCAGTATGCCTTAGTACACGGTGTCATCGTGCCCCCATGTCGGCAACCGGGCTAAAGTGCCTTGCCCAAGGACACAACATGAGTCGTCCCGGACGGGGATCGAACTCGGGACCTCTAGCATAGAAGTACAACAGTCTACCACTGAGCCACCACGCTCCCTTGAATACCCTTAACACTATCATACATTATCCCTTATGAATTCTGAGTCTGATAAAAGAGGTTATGTTTACCTATTACATACCCATTTGCTGTCCGAAAACAGTCGATTTTATCAAAATTTTGACGTTTAGCAGCCTGTAGCGGGATTAACAAACGACTAGCGGAATATTCTATCTATGCAATTTGTAAGACCTGCCAATGTCCAATTGTTCTTGAAAATTGCCAACAAACAGTTAGCGAAATCCACAGAAAATGTAAATTTTAAGCTTTTAAGGGGTATCTCTCCTTATCCAGTCTAAAATAGGTTAAGTTTCATTCTTTTAAATACCCTTACTACTTACAAAACTGATCCTCTGTGAATTCTACGCGCAGTAAAAGAAGTTATATTTCTCTGTTACATATCCATTGGGTGCTCTTGGTGTCTGAAAACAATCCATTTTATCAACATTTTGATGTTTAGCAGCTCGTGGAGAGTTAACGAATGCTCAACGGAATATTTTGTCCATGTAACTTGTAATGTCACATGAAGACCCATAAATGGCCATTTTTCTTGAAAACTACAAGATGTTTTTAAAGAAATCCAGGGAAAGCATGAAATTTTAAGTCTTTGATGGGTACCGCTGTTTAACCAGCCCAAAACGGGTTAAGACCAGCCCTAAAAGGGTTAATGCTTGGTCTGATGAATTCCACTTCCAAAGAAGGAGGTTATGTTTATCTCGCAGGTACACATTGCGTGCAATGGGTGCCCAAGAACAGTCCATTTTCTCAAAATTTCTATGCTTTGCAGCCTCTGGAGAGTTAACTAACGCTTACCGGAATATTTTGTCTATGTAACTTGTAATGTCACTCCAAGACCTGCAAATGGTCAATTTCTCTTGAATACTTATTAGATTTTTTGGAGAAATCCACAGAAAACTGGAATTTTAAGCTTTTAAGGGGTACGTCTTAACCAGGCGAAAATGGGTTAAGACCTCGATTTTTTGAATACCCTTACTACTTACTAAATATTTCTCTGTCAGTTTTGCATCCGGTAAAAGAAGTTATGTATCTCTGTGGCATTCCCATTTGTTGTTGTTGTCATCCAAAAACAGACTATTTATTCAAAATGTTGACATTTAGCAGCCCATGGAGGGTTAACAAATGCTTACTGGAATATTTTATCCATGCAACCGGTAATGTGACTCCAAGACCTATCAATGGCCATTTTCTGTTGAAAACTTACAAGATGTTTGTAACGAAATCCACGGAAAACATGATTTTTTTTTTAGCTTTTGATGGGTATCGCTAATAACCACCCCAAAAGGGGTTAACGCTTGGGTTTTTGAATACCCTTATTACTTACAAAAATGGTCCTCAGTGAATTCCACTTCCAACAAAGGAGATTATGTGTAACTCTCGGACATACATTGCGTGCTGTGTGTGTCCGAAAACAGCCCATTTCAACAAAATTATGATGCTTGGCATTCTGTAGAGGGTTAATAAACGCTCAGCGGAATATTTTGTCCATGCCACTTGTAATGTCACACAAAGACCTGCAAGTAGTCAATTTTTCTTGAAAACCTATGGAATGTATTTAGAGAAATCCACAGAAAATGGGAATTTTTAGATTTTAAGGGGTCTCTCTCTTTAGCCTGCCCAAAATGGGTTAAGACTTCGTTTTTTGAATACCCTTACTACTTACAAAAATGTTTCCCTATAGATTGTGCACTCGATAAAAGAAATCACTTTTCTTTGTGGCGTAACCGTTGGGTGCCATTGGCGTCCAAAAACAGCCCATTTTATCACAATTTTGACTTTTAGCAGCCCGTGGAGGGTTAACAAATGCTCACCGGAGTATTTTGTCCATGCAACTTCTATTGTCACATCAAGGCCTGGGAGTGACAATTTTTTCATGAAAATCTACAAGACGCGTTTAGAGAAATCCGCGGAAAACCTGAATTTTTGAGCTTTTTGGGGGTATTGCTGTTTAACTAGCCCAAAACGGGTTAATGCTTGGTTTTTTGAACACCATTATTACTTACAGAAATGATCTCCGGTGAATTCCACTTCAAATAAAGGAAGTTATGTTTATCTCTCGTGTATCGTTTGGGTGCTCTGGGGGCCTGAAACCAGCCCATTTCATCAAAATTTCGATGTTTGGCAGCCTGTGGAGGGTTACCATATGCATCGCCTGATATGTCATGTGTATCAAAGGTCGTGGCACAGACAGGTCTATCAATGATGAAGGTTTAAAAAAAATCTATAAGACGTGTTTCGAGAAAGTGCCGATAAACCCCAATTTTGACAGTTTTTTGCCAATTCTGACGAAATAAGGGTTAAATCGAAAATTCTGCTTCGGTACATTTTTAGATTTTGTGCCCCTCTATGTGTGTGCAAAATTTTGTGAAAATCGGTCCGAAAATGGCTTCGGAATCGTGCGGACAAAATGTGTGGAAAACAAAAAAACCCCAACCCCCCCCCCCCCCCCCTCCCCAAAAAAAAAAAATAGTAATAATCCGTAGAAAAACAATAGTCTTTTCCAGAGGGAAAAGCCTAATGAAGAGTTGATAAAATATTATTAGTTAGGCAAGGTAGGACACCAGGGCATGCGACATAACAGTTTTCATGTCACCAAATGACATGGATTGGAAAGGGGTAACTGCATTGTGTCCTTGGGCAAGGTACTTAATCTCGAATGTCTGTGTGTGGGAGGGGTCATGGTGGCACTGTGTACTTAGGCGTACTGCATGTCAAGTCAAGGGAGCACTTATCTTCAACCATTGCTAACCATGCTTGTGTGGAGTTAGTGCGTTGGCGAGTGTGACAATTGTTGCCACTATTTATTTATTGGTGTTTAAGATCACATTTTTCTGCACAATGGCTAATCATGACCACAACAGTTTTATGGGTGGAGGAAGCCGGTGTACCCGGAGAGAACCACCAAGCAACTGTCAGATCCCCAACATACTAACTCCACACAAGCAAGGTTAGCATTGGTTGAAGACATGTGCACCATCAACGTGCAGTATGCCTTAGTACACAATGCCACCATGCCCCCACATGGGCAATTGGGATTAAGTGTCTTGCCCAAGGACACAATGTGGTTGTCGTAGGTGGGATTCAAACCGAGGACCTCTCGGCTTCCAGCCTGCACCTCTACCTACTGAGCCACTGCACCCCCAGTTGTTGTCACTGCTTGGTGGTTCTCTCCAGGTACCTGGGCTTCCTCTACCCGTAAAACTGTCTGACATGAGGTGACCCTGGCTGTCGTAAGTGTGAAAGTGTCATTAAAACCCTAATGAGAAAAAAAAAAGATTGTTTTAACACCATTTTAGTGGGGGTGGTGCAGTTTGAGTGACGTTTTTAACTCATCTTGACAAAGTCAAGCTGAGCTAAGTCCGTCAACACCATGTTTTGGTCTTCTCCTCCAAAGCCACTGGGCCAATTCAAGTGAAAGTTTGTGTGAGTGATGGTCCCAAAGGGGCATTTCATTTTTGTTCAACTCCACATGCCCAGCCCCATAGGGAGGGAGTGGGGGAAAATGCTCCAAAATATTTTTAAAATATTCTCAAGAACCAGTGTGTACAATGGCATGATATTTGCTATGGAGCTTCCATATGAGTTGTAGAATCAATTTTGTTCAAACGAAGTTAGTGAAGTAATATTTGGCTTTGTAGTAGGAGGGGTAAGATTTTTGGCCCCGCCCAAAATTTCTATTTTCTGAACCAGTGGTCCGGTATGAAACAAATTTGGTATGTGGTATTATTGGGTCATAAGTACTTGATCCATGCAAAAAAAAAAAAAATTCCTGCATCCCCATGGGAACCCTGGTCAGATTCAAGTTTGTTCAAATCGGATCCATAGGTTAACCCTTTACCCAACGAATCGCCCGCATCCGCCCGCGTAATATGCAAATTCAGCAGTTGAAAAAAATATTAATCTTCAAAAAGTTTCAACAAAACCATATCTTGTGACCCCTCATTGGAACGAGCTCGTCGAGCTCGTTCCATCGAGGGGGTCACATGATATGGTTTTGTTGAAATTTTTTGAAAAATTTGGAAAAATGATATTTAAAATAATAAATTTTGATATCTTCTGCGTTGGGTAAAGGGTTAATATTTGGGCTCGCTATGGGAGCCCAAATTTGAACTTAGTGCAATTCGAAGAAATTTCTTTACAATTTCTCTTCTTCAGATCCAACAGTCAGAAAGTTTTCATATTCGGTACACAACATCTCTAGGGAAGTCAGATTTAACTGTGTTCAAATCAAGAGCCTGGGTTAATATTTGGGCTCTCTATGGGAGCCAGAATTGGCCATTTTGCTGAAGAATTAAAAATTTTGTATTCAGTACCCTCTAGAGGTACTAAGATTAATCCACATAGGTATCAAGGGGCTTCATAGGGGAGCTCTGCATTTTACTTTATGATCAACTGAAGAAAAAGCATGATGCCTAGATTATTTTTGTCACTCCTGAGGGACTCAAAAGATTGACAGTGTAGCCTATGGAAATGGCTTGCTTAATGTAGACTCATTCTTGGACTCTGTTTAAATTGTGTTCTGTACAAGATGAGCGCTTCAGGCCCGTGGGGCCTCTTGTTTTTAATTTTGTTGAAAAACATGGCTGCCAGTGGCCATCTTGGATTTGGATATAAATTGTCCAACAATTCCTTTAGCACACCCTACCAGTCGCAGCTCTCGCCCGATCTTTTTCAAATTTCGTATGTAGCTTTGGTGTGATGTCTAGATGGGAGCTATTGAATTTTTCTGAATTTTGTTAAAAAACATCTTGGATTCAGATTAAATTGTCCAACAATTCCTTTAGCACACCCTACAGGCCGTGGCTCTCACCCGATCAGTCCCTAATTTCATATGTGGCTTTGGGGCAACATCTAGTTGGAAGGTATTTATTTTTTTTGAATTTCGTTGAAAAACATGGCTGCCAGTGGCCATCTTAGATTTGGATATAAATTGTCCAACAATTCCTTTAACACACCTACAGGTCGCAGCTCTCAAATTTCATATGTGGCTTTGGGGCAATGTCTAGATGGGAGCTATCAAATTTTTCTGAATTCCATAAAAAACATGGCCGTTAGTGGGCATCTTAGATTTGGATATAAATTGTCCAGTGGCCATCTTGGATTTGGATATAAATTGTCCAACAATTCATTTAGCACACCCTACAGGTCGCAGCTCTCACCTGATTAGTCCCAAATTTCATATGTAGCTTTGGGGCAATGTCAAGATGGAGGCTATCAAATTTTTCCGAATTTCCTTGAAAAACATGGCTGCCAGTGGCCATCTTAAATTTGGCATATAAATTGTCAACAATTCCATTGGCACACCCTACAGGCCGCATCTTTCACCCAATCGTTTTCAAATTTCATATGTAGCTATGGTGTGATGTCTAGATGGGATCTATCAAATATTTCTGAACTTTGTTGAAAAACATGGCCACCAGCAGCCATCTTGGATTCAGGTATAAATAGTCAATAATTCCATTAGCACACCCAACAGGTCGTATCTCTCACCTGATCTTTTTTAAATTTCATATATAGCTTTGGTGTGATGTCTAGATGGGAGCTATCAAATTTTTCTGTATTTCGTTAAAAAATATGGCTGTCAGCAGCCATTTTGGATTGGCATATGAATTGGTAATAATTCCATTAACACACCCTGCAGGCCACATGTCTCACCCAATTTTTTTCAAATTTTATATATTGTTTCGGTGTGATATCTAGATTGGAGCTATCAAATGTTTTCTGAATTTTGTTGAAAAACATGGCTGCCATTGGCTATCTTGGATTTGGCATATAAATTGTCAAAAATTCCATTAGCAGACCCTACAGGCCGCACATCTCACCTGATCTTTTTCAAATTTTATATGTAACTTTGGTATGATGTCCAGATGAGAGCTATCAAATTCTTCTTATTGTTAACAATTCCATTAGTACACCCAGCAGGCCCCATCCATCACCCAATTTTTTTCAGATTTCATATGTAGCTTTGGTGTGATGACTTTTTTGCAGAAACTTGAGTGAATGACATGGCATTACTTGATCTTTCTATTTAGTTCAGTCCCTTCTTGGACAAGTTGAGCTGCAGTGTCATTGACACTTTCATTTATGAACAAAATCTTGCTAAAGTAAGGATTCCCTTGCTTGTACATGTAGCTTGGTATCTTTGATGCTTGTTTATTTCAACGGTGGAGGAAGCTGAAGTGCCCAAAGAAAACCATTGAGCAGTAGTGAGTAAATGACAGACTCCTACTTACTAATCCTGTACAAGCAAAGTTAGCATTGGTTAAAGGCATCAACATGCTGTATACTTCAATACATGGCGCCACCAAACTCCCAGTTGGGCAATCATGATAAGTGTCTTATCCAAGGAAACAATGACACTGGTCAGGATGAAGAAGACGACCTTCCAGTCTGAAGTATGTGCTAATCAAATGAAACCACAATGATATCTTTGATAAAAATACTTGTGTGGCAAAACACCTAATAATTCAGAGCTCTGCCAGTTAAGAAATTTCCTCTCTCATTGTGAATGCAGAATTCAACAGGCCACTATGAATCCTGAAAGAACTTACTCATGTCATGAATGTTAGCAGATGGTGTAAGTATAGACTGGGTCTATGACCTGGACCTAAAGATGGGTTTTTTTTTTAACCTTTTACCTAGTGTAATGGTCTAAGCTGTCAATTGCTATTCACAAAAAATGCTAATCAAAATTTATTATCTTTTCACATTTTTCTTCCAAAATTTAACTTACGATCCACATTGGAAAAAGCTCATTCCATTGAGGGGTCATAAGCTATGTTTTCAAGCCAAAAAATAAAAAATTTTAGTTCTTAATGAACTCTTTTTGCAAGTGTTGTCTGCTCTCATGTTGGGAGAGAGTTTAACAAAGCACTTAAAAGTTAGAACTTGTACAAAAGAAATTCCTTTTCTGTTCACAATGCCAGTCAGCTTTGTTTCAACCTTTTTAGCTCAACTGAGAGAAGCTCAAGGAGAGCTTCAGTGATCAATTTCCGTCTGTCCATCATCCATCATTCATCAGTCCCGCATGAACTTTACGTTATTGACTTCTTCTCATAAACTGCTATGCCAAATTGAAACAAATTTGAGGTGCATATTCTTTATCATATGTCTCTTCACATTTGTTCAAATAAAGTTGCCATGCCCACAGGGAACCACAAGGGGCATAATTCTGTTTGCACTCCACAAATTTTTTTTAAAAATTAAAAAATCTTCTTCTCCAGAACTAGCCATCAGAATCATTTCATACTTGGAAAACATCCTTTGAGGGGTCAGATTCAAAGTTGTGTAATACAAGTCCCAGGATTCATATTTGGGATCCCTATGGGAGCCTGAATTTTAACTTGGAGCAATATGAGGAAATTTATTTAAAAATCTTCATCTTCAGATTGACCAGTCAAAATCTGTAGATATTTGAAATACTGCATCTTTAGGGAGGGTTAGCTTGACATTTGTTCAAATCAAGTGCCTGGAGTCATATTTGGGCTCACTGTGGGAGCCTGACTTTTAACTTATTGTAAAATGAGGAGTATTTTTTAAAATTTGTCTTTTTCAGCTTCATCAGTCTGAATCTTTTGATATTTAGTATGTAGCATCCTTGGTGAGGGAGATTCAAGTTTGTTCAAATGATCAAATCAGTTCCCTGGGTTCACATATTTGGGCTCCTTATAGGAACCCAAATTTTAACTCATTTCAGTGTGAGGTGACATTTTTTAAAATCATCATCTTCAGATCCACCAGTCAGAATCTTTTGATTATTATTGCTATAGAGCATCCTCGGATGGCTGGGATTGAAGTTTGTTAAATCAAGTCTCTGGGGTCATATTTGGACTCCCTATGGAAACTTGAACTTTTACTTGTGCAGTATGAGGAATGTTCATTAACCCTTTACCTAACGAATTGCCCGCATCCACCCGCGTAATTTGCAAATTGAGCAGTTGAAAAAAATACCTTTTTTTATAATATTTCAACAAAACCATATCATGTGACCTCTCATTGGAATGAGCTAGATGAGCTCGTTCCAATGAGGGGTCACATGATATGGTTTTGTTGAAATGTTTTGAAAAAGTTTAAAAAATAGAAATTAAAAATAATAACTTTTGATATTCTCTGCGTTGGGTAAAGGGTTAAAAACCTTCTTCAAATGTACCAGTTAGAATGTTTTAACATTTGGCATGCAGCATTCTTAGGAGTTTCAGATTCAAGTTTGTTCAAATCATGTCCCAAGGGTCATTTTTAGGCTCTCTATGTGAGCCCAAGTTTTAGCTTAGTGCAATATGGGGAATATTCTTTAAAAAATCCACTTCTTCAGATCCATCAGTCAGAATATTTTGATATTTAGTTTGCAGTATCCTAAGTGGGCTCAGATTCCAGCTTTTTCAAATCAAGTCCCTGGGTTCCTATTTGGGCTTTCTATGGCAACCTAAATTTAAACTTAGGGCCCCCTCTCTATGGCAATCTAAATTTTAACTTATAACAACAATATTGGGAAATTTCTTTAAAAATCTTCTTCAGATCAACCAGTCAGATTTTTTGATATTTGATATGCAGCCATCTTTGGAGGTTCAGATTCCAGTTTGTTCGAATCAAGTCCCTTGTAGCATATTTGGGCTCTCCATGGGCTCTCCATGGGATCCTAAATTTTAACTTGGTGCTTATGCTTATTTATTTATTTATTTTTAATTAATTAAGTCCCTCATTTATTTATTTATTTATTTATTTATTTATTTATTTATTTATTTATTTATTTATTTAAGGTGATTTCTTTATTTGTAAGATTAGTTGGTGTTAGTCATTTTTGCACAGCTGCACCAGCACTAAAAATTGTAAAGCACTGTCATGTATAGGTAAGGCATTAGGACAGGCCTAGCCTGTTCGCCAAACCTTTTTCTTATAAAAGAAATAAAATATTATTAAATAAAAAAAACTTAGTGCAATATAAGAACTATTCTTTAAAAATGCCTCTTCTTCACATCCACCAGTCAGATTCGTTTGTTACATAGTATTGATATCCTTAGTGTGGGGAGATTCAGGTTTGTTCAAATCAAATCCCTGTGGGAAAAATGAGGAATATTCTTCAAAAATGTTCTTCTTCAAACGCACATGGCAGAATCTTTTGATATTTGGTGTATAGCATTACCATGACTCCCAAATTAAAGTAGTTTAAATATTTTATGCCTGACTAATTTTGGTGGGCATAATAGGGGTTTGAAATTTAACACAGAACCCAATGGAGAATTTGCTATTTGTTTAAATGAATTGTGCCTATGCATGGCAGATCTGATTGTGGTAGACTTTAGATGTAAATGTGAAATGTGATTGCATAAGATAAACATTTGCTCAAATGGGGACCACCAGGTCACTAGAGGCATTGAGAGTGGGGGGGGGGGGGAGGGGGTAGGATCATTTGGGTAATTTTTCTTTTCACTTGGAAGGAAGATTTGGAAGATCTTAATCTTAAGTGATTTTATACAAAAACTTTCTCCCTTTTGGGGGTGGGGAGTTGGAGGGGGTCCAGTGGGTGATTTTTTTCCTCTTTGCTTCAGCATGTGTTTTGAAGGAGTTTGGGTGATATTATGCAAAAAAAGAAAAAAAAAACAACCAACAGACCCTCTCCCACTCCTCCACCACCACTACCATAGCTAAAGTAGATTAACTATATTAACATTTACATGCTGAATGTGACCTTAAATCCTTCTTTAACCAATTTTATCAGGTGAACCTTGGGGCCTCTTGTTCATAAAATAGGGTTTCTCTTGAAATGTCTATTGTACACTGTCAACAAAGATCATAAAACCAAAGGGAGGGGAAAAAAATCGATATTTTTGTGTTTCTTACTTTACGAAAATTATTCTTTCAATGAGGTGTGAGAAATTAGCATTTGTTGGATAGTTATTAGGCTTTTCCCTCTGGAAAAAACTATTGTTTTTCTAGGGATTATTATTTTTTTGGGGGGGGGTTTTTGGGGTTTTTTTTGTTTTTTTTTTCCCACACATTTTTGTCCGTACGATTCAGAAGCCATTTTCGAACCGATTTTCACACAATTTGGCACACGCATAGAGTGGCAAAAAATCTAAAAATGTACCAAAGCGGAATTTTCGATTTAACCCTTATTTCGCCAGAAATGGCAAAAAACTGCCAAAATTGGGGTTTATCGGCACTTTCTCGAAACACGTCTTTAGGATTTTTTTTAAATATTCATAATTACTAGACCTCCCTATGACACAACCTTTGATACACACGACATATTAGGCGATGCATATGGTAACCCTCCACAGGCTGCCAAACATCGAAATTTTGATGAAATGGGCCGGTTTCAGACCCCCACAGCACCCAAACGATACCCGAGAGGTAAACATAACTTCCTTTATTGGAAGTGGAATTCACCGAGGATCATTTTTGTAAGTAATAAGGGTGTTCAGAAAACCAAGTGTTAACCCGTTTTGGGCTGGTTAAACAGCAATACCCCAAAAAAGCTCAAAACTTCATGTTTTCTGTGGATTTCTCTAAACGAGTCTTGTAGATTTTCAAGAAAAATTGGTCACTCTCAGGTCTTGGTGTGACATTACAAGTTGCATGGATAAAATATTCCGGTCAGCATTAGTTAACCCTCCCCGAGCTGCTAAACATAAAAATTGTGATAAAATGGGCTGTTTTTAGACACCAACAGCACCCAAACGATATACCACAGAGAAGGGGGCCTTCATTTATCAGACGCAAAATTGATCGGAAAATATTTTTGAAAGTGGTAAGGGTATTCAAAATTTGACGTCTCAACCCACTGTGGGCTGGTTAAAGAGAGATACCCATTAAAATCCTAAAATACCCGTTTTCTGTGGATTTCTCTAACAACATCTTGTAGGTTTTCAAGAAAAATCGGCTATTTGCAGGTCTTGGTGTTACATTACAAGTCGCATGAACAAAATATTCCGGTCAGCATTAGTTAACCCTTCTCGGGCTGCTGAAGGTCAAAATTGCGATAAAATGGGCTGTTTTTGCACACCAACAGCACCCAAAGGGTACACCACAAAGAAAAGTGCCTCCTTTTATCGAGCTCACAATTTAGTCGGAAACATTTTTGTAAGTAGTAAGGGTATTCAAAAGTCGACGTCTTAACCCATTTTGGGCAGGCTAAAGAGAGATATCCCTTGAAAGCTTTAAATTCCCATTTTCTGTGAATTTCCCTAATGGTAACTTGTAGGGTTTCAAGACAAATTGACTATTCGTAGGTCTTTATGTGACATTACAAGTTGCATGGACAAAATACTCCGGTGAGCGTTTTTTAACCGTCTACAAGCTGCCAAGCATCGTAATGTTGTTAACATGGGACTGTTTTCAGACACGCACAGCACCTAATGTATACATGAGAGATATAAAGGTATTCAAAAAGCCAAGCGTTAACCCCTGTTGGGGAGGTTAACAGGGATACCCATCAAAAGCTTAAAAAATCGTTTTCCCTGGATTTCTACAAACATTTTGTGGGGTTTTCAAGAGAAAATGGCCGTTGATAGGTCTTGGTGTCATATGACCAGTTGCATGGATCAATTATTCTGGTAGGCATTTGTCAACCCTTCATGGGCTGCTAAATGTAAAAAAAAATTGAGGAAATAGTCTGTTTTTGGACACCAACAACATCAAATGGAAATGCCACATAGAAACGTGACTTCTTTTACCGGACGCAAAACTGATAGGGAAACATTGATATTGATATTAACCCATTCTACCATTAATGATGGGTTTTACCTAAACATTTTTTTATCAAACCCAAACCGAGTCATTTGAGACTACTATACTCACCTTTCTCATAACATCAATGAAGGAACTTTAGTGAGGCAGTTAAAAACAATTCATCAGACACTGTGGGGTCAAGAAAAATCATGGAATCTAATCGGGAAAAGCCATGATTCTCCAGAATCATAAAGTCTAGTTGGAAATGAGAGCTTCTAATTATACAATTTCTCTTTTCAAGGTAATATGGTGTAGTTATTCAGAGAACTATGTATTTGGGACAAATGAACTGATATTCTGTTATTGGTGTGCAGGAAAATGTGAAAAATGGTGAGAAAAACATTCAGCTGAGACATGCTTTACGTTAAAAATGGATTATAGTTCATATGTGATGTGTAAATTCTCCTGGCATAGACTGCTGCATGCTCTGTTGGTGCTGCAAATGATTATCCTTGTATCATCCGGTAAGTGTTATTAATAATACTTGTAGTTAACCTTCTGTTACCTAATACAAATGATACGTACCTCATTAAACCTTTGCTGTAACCCAAGGAGAGGAGCAGTACTTGTTTATTATGATAAACAAGTTCTGCTTTACTGGTATATTTGCTATTCAGATTCCTTTCAAGGTGTGTAGTAAAGTCTGTTCTAAGGAATATGTGGGCAATACTTGCAGTCATTCAAGGAGGGACATGATATTTTGTTCGGCCCAAAATTCTAAATTCAGAACTCTGGGCCGATTTAAATTAGATTTGGAAGCTATTATAAGTTGGTTACAAGTACTTGATTTCTGTAAAAAAAAATAGCTATTCAATCCAGTGGGACCCATACGAGCTGTGGTGGGATCGATATCTGTGAATTGATATATCTTATTGCTTGTTGGTTGTCTCCAGTCTTTGGCCTGCTTCTCAGTATATATTACTTGTACTTTTTATTTCAAAATTTCCATTACTATTTTTTTTGGTTAATGTCATGCATGGCTTCAAAGGTTTCTAAAACAACGACAACCCCACTAAACCTATTGTTCGGTGAGGTATCAAATCTGACCACGTGACTTCTATATTTAACAAGTTTTTTTCTTAATTTAGGTACACATTTTTTCCCATAATGCAAACAGATTGGTATGTCCATTGGAAATAGTTCCAGAATTAGGATGTATGTGATATTCCTGGTACAAACAAACTTATTTTCCTAAATGTGTATGTCTATACACAAAATTAAACATTAAATAAAAAATAGATGTTAAATGAAGGTTAAATATGTTGATTTCTTTGCAATTGTTGTGAGCACATGGATCTTTCAGATCATGTCCTTCTCAAAATTGCACACATTAGGGAAATGGTGTTCACTTTATGTTGAAAATGGTTTCTAAAGTAATTTTTGATGAGGAATCTGATGGTGCAGTCAGAAAATTGAAAAAAGGTGCCCAAATTAGGGTTTTAGGGGCGTGAACCCCCAATTTGGGGGTTTTGGTATATTATGGCTTATAATTCTCATATAAATGGGGGCGCAGTGGCGTTGTGGTAACCGGTTCTCGTCAAATCACCGAAGTTAAACAATGTCGAGCCTGGTTAGTCCTCGGATGGGTGACCATCTGAGCGATTGATTTGGACTCCCGCGTTGTGTCCTTGGGCAAGGCACTTAACCCCGATTGTCCACATGGGGGGCATGATGATGCCGTGTACTGGGGCGTACTGCACGTCGATGGTGCACATGTCTTCAACCAATCTAAACCTGCCTGTGCTGCAGTGCAGAGTTATGATGCTGGGGAGCTGGCAACTGCTCGTCGTTGCTCGGTGGTTCTCTCCGGGTACTCTGGATTCCTCCACCCATAAAACTGTCATGGTCATGATTAGCCGTTGTGCATAAGTATGTGACCTTAAACACCAATAAATAATAAATAAAAAATATAAAAAATTATTCTTTATAGATGACAATTCTCAAAACATTTGATGTGGTTTAAGTATTATTGGGGTCTTCTGCATGGTTTGGTTAAAATAACATCATGGTTTGATCATTAAGGGCCTCAGGTGAACCCCAAATAGGGGTTATGGACCATATGGTCCACACAATATGGTTGTATCTATAGTATTAGCTTTAAATTTTTTTAAGTTGATTGTTTGTTGCAATATCATGTAGCTTAAATTGCTATGGGTGTTTGTACATATTTCAGTCTTGTAGAGGGGGCTCCTAGGGTTATGGGGGCAGGGCTTGAATGTTACACTTATTACTTATGAAAAATACCATCTTACACTAGGCCCTTATCTGTATATTTGAATGACATATTTCAACAGAATATGATGTAAGCCACTGCTATTAGGTGGAATAAATAGATTGAATGATATTTGGAACCTATAATTTCAGTTATCTATGTTGGGGCTCCCCATGGGAGCACAAAATTTGAAGAAAAAACTCAATCTCAACTGCTTTTTTGCCACAAACAAGCATGAAATGGCTTTCAGTTCATATAAACTTGTGTTACGTTTTAGTACTGAGACCACTCATGAGAACTCACTACAAAAATATGGAAAAAAACTCCATTAAGAGTGGTTTAGAGGCAGTAAAATGAGAGAAAATTGTCGAAAATTTGAAGAAAAAACTCAATTTTGACCAGTTTTTTGTTGTTGACGATTATAAAAAGGTCTTTATTCCTCGTACATTTATATAATAATCGAGTGGTGAGGTCACGCATGAGAATCGAATCCAAACATACAGAAATAACTGGATTGATTTCGATATAGAGGCAGTAAAACAAGAGCAAATTGTCGTGAATTTTAAGAAAAAACTCAATTTCAACTAGATTTTGTTGGCAACAAACATAAAATGATCTTTATTCCTTGTAAACTTCTGTTATACTCATGAAATGAGGCCACTTTTGAGGATACACTTGAAAACATATGAGAGAACTCCTTCGAAGGTGATACAGAGGCCTGAAAATGAGAAATTTCACATTTATGTAGTGCGAATAATGCCAATAACAGGTCTACAGTCAGATACATTCTCTAGCTTGGCGGAATGTGTTGAATCATTTACCTAGCAGAACTATTCATGTGATATTTGTCTCCCCCCCCCCCCAACAAATTTTGGGGGACTATTAAAAAGTCTGGTGTCCGTCTGTGTGTCCAGCTGTCCATTTGTGCATCTGTCTGTTCATCCATCCATCCCACATGGGTTTCCCGATGATAACTTTAGTTATAATTGGCCAAATCAAATGAAATTTGGTATGTAGGTGTATCAACATAACATACAGGTCAAGTTCAAATCGGTGTGATCTGACAGTTTTTGCCAGAGTGATGCCCCTTTTTCAACTTTAAAACTTCATTTTTGTTGGTTTCCCGATGATAGCTTTAGTTACATTTGGTCAAACCAAATGAAATTTTGTATGTAGGTGTATCAACTTAAAATACAGATCAAGGTCAAATCGGGGTGGGGTCCGACAATTTTTGCCAGCAGAGTGATGCCCCTTTTTCAACTTTGAAAATTCATTTTTTGGGGTTTCCCAACAATACAGGTCAAGGTCAAATTGGGGTGTAGTCCAAAATGTTTTGCCAGAGTTATGCCCCTTTTTCGACTTCAAAGATTCATTTCTTGGGGATTTCCCAATGATAACTTTAGTTGTTGTTGACCAAATCAAATAAAATTTGGTATGTATATGTCATAACATAAAATACAGATCACGTTCAAATTGGGGTTTAGTCTGGCATTTTTTTGCCAGAGTTATGTCCCTTTTTCAACATTGAAATATTCAATTTTTAGCTCACTTGACTGCAAGTCAGTGGGAGGTATTGCCATCACTTGGCGTCCGTTGTCCGTTAACTTTTGCAAACCTGGCTTCTTCTCCACAGCCATTCAGCCAAATTCAAACATATATTACACAAACCATCCCTGGGGGATACCCTTTCTATTTTGTTCAAATGAAGCGGCTTCCTTCTTCGGGTTCTGGTCAATGATGCCAAAGCCTAAAAATCTTTAAAAATCTTCTTCTCATGAACCACCAGAGAGATTGCCTTGATATATGGTATGTAACACTCTTTGGTGTTGAAGATTAAAGTTTGTTCAAGAGAAGTTGGTAGATAAATATTTGGGCTCTCTGTGGGCACATACCCATTTTGGGCTTTGCCCAAAATTTCTATTTCAAGAACCGATGGGCCGATTTGAACCAAATTTGGCATGTGGCATAAGTGGGTCCAACGTACTTGATTGATGCCAGGAATTTTTTTTTTTTCGTTGCCCTGTGGGCACCCCAGGGGCTAAAAATAGAAAAAAATTCAAATGCCCATATTTTCCAAACTACATGGAACAGAGAACTGTTATTTGATTTGAAGCATCCTTTTGACTAGTAGAATGGATAAAAAAAAATGGCCATCAGTTGTGTCAGGGTGTTCTGTAGGGGCATTTGAGAGAGAACCACAGTAGTTTAAAACAAAAATTTTGTTCGGTTGTTGTTTTTTAATACTTCACAGAACAGAGCTTGCTAGGAAGCTTTCCTAGGACCAGCAGAGATGAATGGCCAAAAAAGTTGCCTTTGGTTGTGTCATAGCAAATCAAAAAAATTGCTCTTGCTGCTGATCACTTACTGATACATTCATCTGTTTTGACAATTTGAGCCAGGTGAGCGTTTTAGGCTCACTTGAGCCTCTGGTTATTATTATTATTATTTATTGGTGTTTAAGGTCACATATTTTTGCACAATGGCTAATCATGACCACAACATGAGTATCAACTCAAGACCAGGGGGGAGTGTTAATAAGCCATGTTGCCCATTTTAGAGAGGGTTTGCACCTCCCAAGCATTGGTGACTGGGTCCTATTTTACCAGTAAAACAGAGCCTGTTTACCGCAGTGAACAGGCTCTGCTTCACTTCGCGTGGATCAGATGAAGAATCAAGTGATGAATGAGTATATGCAATACTATATACATAAATATACACTTTTCTTGATGGTAAACAAGTTTTCCTGTAAATTTATGTTTCAAGTGTATCCTCATGAGTGAACTCACTACTTGAATATAGCAGAAGTTTACAAGGAATAAAGGTCATTTTATGTTTGTTGCCAACAAAAAAATGTAGTCGAAGATTAGTTTTTTCTTGAAATTTATGACAATTTGCTCTTGTTTTACTGCTTCTATATTGATATCAATCAAGTTTTTTCTGTACGTACGTATTCAATTCTCATGTGTTGCCTTACCACTTGATTATTATACAACTTTATGAGGAATAAAGACCTTTTTATGATCATCGACGACAAAACACTGGTCGAAATTGAGTTTTTTCTTCAAATTTTTCGACAATTTTCTCTCATTTTACTGTCTCTAAACCACTGTTAATGGAGTTTTTTCCATATTTTTGTAGTGAGTTCTCATGAGTAGTCTCAGTACTAAAATATAATACAAGTTTATATGAATTGAAAGCCATTTCATGCTTGTTTGTGGCAAAAAAGCAGTTGAGATTGAGTTTTTTCTTCAAATTTTATGCACACCATTTCCCTAATGTGCGCAATTCTGAGACCGACTACTTGTCATCTGACTGAGCATCTGGAAAGTCTTTTGATCAGGTTCTCAGTTAAGCCTAGCTAACTCATTGATATCGGCAGGCATGGAAATTAAATGAATACAAAATTTAAAATGTTTTTAATTTGTAATATTCAGAAAAAGGTATGGTGGTTACACATCTCATTTTTGAAAAGCAGATAATTATTCGTGAAAATATCAGTCATTTCAGTGAATATTAAAATAGACAGCATAGTAGTGGCAAATAATTGTCACCATACTGTGGTTGTCTGAGGTCGAAAATCCTACATTAATGTGATAAAAAAAGGAAAATATTTGAACACATCATGTCTCAAGTTCTAATCAGATTCCTGTTGTGCTTGCTTACAGAAGAATGTGCAACAGCAACACATTCCGGGAGTACTTGCACACTTGTTGGACAGGATGGGACAGAAAAGCAAAAGAATGTGAAACAAATGTAACTGTCTGGTGTATCTTTCATCATGATTTTCCTCTAACATGTTAGAAGAGCAATGCAAAGCATGGCATATACCCCTGAGTGCATAATGACATGGTCAGTGTGAAGCTGAGTTTTGGCAGTATGGGATCTGGACAATTATTGAACGGAACCTTTCACTGTCTACATCGCCCTGAGATGAGAGTGAACAGTGAAGGCATTCTTGAGTTAATTGATGGAACTGAAATCAAGATGGTCACTGTGGTGGCCAATTTTTTTTAGCTCACCAGACTGAAAGTCTGAGTGAGCTTTAGTGATCACTTTTCGTCTGTCGTCCGGTGCCAGCATCTGTCCTTGTCCTGCGTAGAGATGGTGTTTGTGACTTCTCCAAATCCGCTAGACCAATTTCAGTTAAATTTGAGGCGATTGTTTGTTCTGATATTCCATTTTGTTTTTGTTCAAATCAACAGTGGGTACAATGACTTGATATTTGGTACTGAGCTTCCTTTTGAAGTGTAGAATGAACTTTGTTCAAACAAAGTTTGCGGATTAATATTTGCCTTTGTAATGGGAGGGGCAAAAATTTTTGGACCCCACCCAAAGTTTCTATTTTCTGAACCAATCAGCTGATTTGAACCAAATTTCCAGGAGCTAAAAATAGAAATATTTTTAAATGCACATATTTCACCAACCGCACAGAACAGAGATCTGTTATTTGGTATAAAGCATCCTTAGGACCAGTAAAATGGAATGGTAAAAAAATTGGCATCGGTTGTGTCAGAGTGTACTGTTTTGGGAATCGAAAAAATGCTGAGTCTGCATATGTGTAAACATTGAAAAAATCTCCAGAAACACTGATCAGAAATCTTTTGATATTTGGTATACAGCAACCATAGTGGAGTCAGATACCATTTTGTTAAAATTTAGCCCCTCGGTTCATATTTGGGCTCAATACAGGAACATGAGTATTAACTTGGTTCAATATGAGTTCTTTTTAAAGAATCTTCTCCAGAACCACGAGTCAGAATCTTTTAATATTTGGAATACAACACATGATTACAGAGGTCAAATTCATATTTGTTCAAATCAAGTCCCCCAGTTAATATTTGGGCTCCCTATTGGGGCCTGACTTTTTATTTAGTGCAATATAAAGAATAATCTTTACAAGTCTTCTTCAGATCCCCCGGTCAGAATCTTTTGATTTTTTTGTATACAGCATTTTTATGGAGGTCAGATCTAAGTTTGTCCCTGGGTTAATATTTGGGCTCTGAAGCCCTAATTTTAACTAAGTCCAATATGAGGAATAATCTTTAAAACTCTCTTTCGCAACAACCACTAGTCAGAATCTGTTGATATATGATATACAGAATTCGATCCTCATTTAATGTTGATCGGGTTGTAAACTTGGCTGCACTTGTGGCTTATAGTTACTATAGAAACCCTATGGGAAATCACATTTTCATCTTCTCCTCTGGAACTGCTGAGGTGATGTGAATCAAACATGGCAGGAATGGTCTATGGGAGGTTCTCTACAACTGTTTCTCATTTTGTTCCTGTTGGATAAAAACATGGCCGCCAGAGGCATTTTTTTATTCTGATTGGTCAATTTTGAAAAATCTTCTCCTTTGAAACTGTAGGGCCAAGTGTTTTGAAATTTCACATGATTGATGACCGGGACACCCTCTACCAACGATCCTCATGTGATGATGATTGGGTTGCAATTTGAGGCTCATAGTTACCATGGAAACCCTATGGGAAATCGCATTTTTATCTTCTTATCTGAAACTACCTGGTCAGTGTGAACCAAACTTGGCACAAATAATGTATGGAAAGTCCTCTGAAAACAATCATCATTCTGTTTTGCACAGATGAAGGAACATGGCAGTCAGCTGCATTCTTTGATTTTGATTAGAATAACTGAGGGATATGCAGTTCTGCCAGGTGAGTGATTACAGCCTCTTGTTGTTCTTTCCCAAGCAAATTCGGAGAGAAACTAGAGAAACAGAATTTACTGCATCCAGTAAATTCAAGTCTGTGTGAAAAGGGTTAAAGTATCAGAATAAACTCTACAGAAAGAGAATTTATGGAGGCTTATCTTCTGGTGTAAAATATTTTTTAACAAATCAGAAATGGGTTTTCGTTAACAGTATTTACAGATATTCATACAGGAATCAGAACAATTTTTATAAGAAACCAGAAAAGGCACATATGTGACCAGCATTCAAAGGGTTCAATACAAGAATCAGAAATGGACAATTTTGGCTCTGCCCACTAATTTGAGTGATGAAATACATTCATATACTTTAGAAATACATTAAGGTGTAAATGCATTTCCCAGTCTTTCTGAATAATATGCACTTGATGACCTCATTCAGGCGGACCATATATTGAATCTCCAGCACTTTTTAACTCAGTTGGTGTAGTCCCATGTCTACATCTGCATTGAAGAATGAGCGCAACCCACTTTGAAATAATGGCTCCACCAACTTCAGATCTGTCATCTGTCATTCAGATGGAACGGGTGAAAAAAACATAGATGAGTGCAAACTGGTTATTGTTAACCAGCATGCCAAAATGCATAGAGATAGGACGATCCATATTTGAGTTGTCGCGCTGACAAAGGGTGCATAGACTCTATGTCGGAGATATTGTCATAAAAACCTTAAAAACTCCAAGAGCTCATTTGAAGGCCTGCTCATAAAAGAGCATCTAGTGACCTAAACAAGGCGTACATAAAACTAGAACTTCTCTGATAAATTAATTTTAAACAGTCATAGCACTAACACAGTTAACAGTACAGTCAACTATGTCAGTTTTGCATCTTTTACCGGTATCCTGACAGTATTGTGATAGGTTTCAATAACAAATCTTCAGTGTAGTTTTACAATTACATGTCCACCAGAATTCTTCATGATCAAGTTGTGTGTTTTTTTATTAACTTGGTTTGGGAATTAATTCTGTACAATGAGATTAAATAAATAGATCATGTTATTGTATGTGACAGTCACAGCTTTCTCCCTACTGCTTTTTGTGAAATTCTTTCATGGAGAAAATATTCATACAGGAATCAGAACAATTTTTCTAAGAAACCCGAAAAGGCATATATGTGCACACCATTTATATGGTTCGATCAAGGAATCAGAAATGGACATTGCTGCTGCTGCCATTTATTTGAATGATGAGATACATGTATAATCTTAAGAACTGCATTCATTGGTGTAAAATAAAATTCCTAATAGGTCGAAAAAGTATGCATTTAATGACCTCTCTTGACCGCATAGAGGTGGACCACATTTTGAACCTCCAGCAAGTTTCAACTCATTTGGTGTATGTACCATTACTATAGGTCATACCAAACCTGAAGTATGAGCATAAACTACTTTATATATATTGGCTCCACCAACTCCGGATCTGCCATATTTGTAGATGATGGCAAATGTTCATATTAGCAAGACAATGATGAAGTGCATGCATGATACCTCTGGAAAATATATTGCAAGTAAAAAGGTTCAGTAATGTTGGAATGTAGACGTTGAAAGGTCTTGAATACCCCCAAGAGCCTATCTGAAGACTTATTGGCATTGTCAAAATACCGAGGTCCCATCTATGTCCATGTGTGTTTAGAACAACACTGCTTCAAAACGTGAAATGACACTGAACGCCTACCCTATATAATCTAAAAGCGCATATTTTTCTGAATATATTGTAATACCCTCTACTCTGGGATTACTTATAAATAATTGGTACCTGGTATTGATGGTTTGGCAGTAACTTCGATTCAGTAAGGTGTGGTCAGACTACCCACCGATAATATTTATTTATTATTTATTGATGTTTAAGGTCATATATTTCTGCACAATGGCTAACCATGACCGTGACAGTTTTACGGGTGGAGGAAGCCGGAGTACCCGGAGAGAACCACCGAGGAATGGCGAGCAACTGTCAGCTCCCCAACATACCAACTCCACACAAGCAGGGTTAGCATTGGTTGAAGACAGGTGCACCATCGACGTGCAGTACGCCTTAGTACACAGCGTCACCGTGCCCCCACGTGGGCAATGGGGGTGTACCCACCGATAAATTACGCTGATTGTATAAATAGTTGAAATTATGTAGCTATATTTTAGTGATAGCAAAATTTTAGGCACACCGTCTTTGCATTGCCAGTGACAGTGTGTTAACAATGCAAATTGAGGAAACATTGCACAACTTGTAAATATATGACGACGAAATTAGTCAGTTTTTCGTAACATATTGGGGCTGTAGATTATTATCCATTTCTATATAATTTTGGATTGTAGTTCCCAGACATATTCGGTATTTAGTATGTATTATTTTAGGGTGAATAAGTTGGGAAACATGATTGTGTCGACCGCCTTCGTAAATTACTCGAGAAATCAGACCCAATTTTCAGCACATTTACCTTCCAGTAAAAAAATCTATTGAGTGTCATGTACTCAGCTTTTCTGTAGTCAAAGATTATATATCGATGCAAAAAGTACATCACTGGCAATGTATGGAAACTGTTCCTTATAAAGTATCGTCGATTGTTTTACATTGTGTTCGTTAATAACGCAGCCATTTGTTATTGTACTTTTAACTTACGAGATGCTGGTGGAGTCACGTGGTCTTATTACCAAATATGGGATGTGCACAGATCCGTCCATTAGAATAGTTTAAGGGGTGGATTGTACATTCATGTAAATTGCTTATTGTTAATTCTGCTCGCCTGTCTGCTGATATAGTTAAAGCAATTTTATGGCTACTGTAGATGTTTAGCCTAATCATGTAATTAGATCAGGCAGGATTCATTCAGGTGTATACTTAAGACTGTGCAGCCGATTATTACGCAAAATACCATCCTTTCTTAACTAAAACTGTTTCGTAATTCAGTGAAACATGTGTCGTTTTTCATACTCGTTCATAAAATGGTAAAATTTCTACTACCATGGCAGTATTTATTGGGTTATTGTTGTTCAAAACAATGTTTGGTCAGGATACTGACAGAAATAGTTCTTTCTGTCAGCATTACTGAACAAAATTCAGGAATCCTGAATGCCTAAACGCAGCATCTTTGGTCAACCAATGTCACGTGTTATGTTACGGAAAGGTATAAAAGGCTGCATCGCGGCTGATCTCGCTTCCGCTGGTCTTTGATCAACAAACGCTCTTGAAAGCTAACAAATAAAAATTACCAATACTGAAAGCAAATAAAGCAGTGGATCAGGTGAGACCCAAATGGCCACTATAGTGTGTTAGAATGGCCAAATTTCTATTCCCTTCCCCCAGTAGACTCTGAATTGGAATGGGACCGCCTGTAGGCCTCTTGTATTATTGTAATTAGCAAACGTAACCTGGGAAAGGTAAATGGGAAGCAGGATATAATTATAGACTAGATAGTACAGGCCTATGCAGTATGTTGAATGGGTCAAGTTCATTGGAAGAGTCACCTAGTGGAGTTTTCTAGGATATGAAATAGAAGTTAACCCTTTCTATATAATGTATATAAGTTATTAAAAACATGTTTTGTCAAATTTATCTTGTGTGGTTCATAATTTGGTACTATTACTAGCCCTGCACTGTAGCCCACAGGTATAAAACAGTAACCCTACCAATCCACCCTTTACCCACTGAAGTGACCCCTTTTGCCAGGAGATTCCAGGGAGGGAATTATAGCCACCCAGACAGTAGAGGAATGAGATATAGCTGAACTGAGGTACCATCAGTGAATATTTAGACAGTGAACCCAGCATTTATGGGAGAACCAGTGGATTAAAACCTAGAATTATATTTTTCCCTTCCTGCTCTGACAGAGCGGTGGTATCAGAAACCTGAAGTTGAAGTCCCTGATGTATAATACCCACCACTTTTAGGCCGACCTGTTACAATATTACAAATTACAACAAATCATTTGAATTGGTATTCTATCTGCAAGGACTGATTAAGTGATATTAAATATTTAAAAGAAACACGAATTCCAATATCTGCGGGTTTTACTGCAAATTTTGATTTCAAATAATCACAAACATGTGAGTTATTATTGAATCCCACTGCCACTTTTATACCAAGTAAAGGTCAGTCTTCGATATACAATCAGTTTCAACAACTGTTCTCTGTCATAAATGCATATATTTAGATCTGAGTGCCAGCATGTCGCAATGTGAAAGACACAAATTCTGTCATTAAGCTGTTGTACAGTGCACAGGCTTCTAACCACGTGAAGTGAATGACAATGCGTTTTTGAAGCAGAAGGCTTTGACGAGGGAATGAAATTGTACTTTTGAATTGAGTTAAATGTTTTCATGTTATGGTCCAAAATTTTCAGTCCCACCCGGACCCCAAATTCCCAGTGTAAATTTTTTTTTTTTTTTGGTCTTAAAATTGACCAAAACGCCTAAAAAACAAAAATGTCCGGATTTTGGTTGAAAATCTGAACTGGACCGAAAATTTTCAGTGTAAAAAAAAAAAAATTTTCCATCTTAGAACTGAACAAAACGCATAAAAAACAAAAAATAAATTTTCAATATTTTGGCCGCCATTTTGGATTAACGAAAAATCGAAACAAAATTTAAAATTTTTTTTTTACAATACGGTATTACTACCATCAATTTGGCTCCCTTTTAGAGGGCTCATTATATTTAAATCTCGATATTCCAATCCAAAATGGCCGATTTTCGAGATAAGTTTCCGTTTTGTGAAAAATTTTGGCAGAAAACAAAAAATGGAAAAACATGCCGATTATATTTGTTTTAGACAAGAGTAATTCTGACACGCCTGTAAAAAAATTAAGTCGATAGCTTTTTCCCTTCATGAGATATTGGCTTATGAAGCTTTGGGCGTTTTTGCCCAACAAGAAACATTTTCCCAAAAATACTAATGGTTTTATTAGCTCATCTTGACAGAGTCAAGTTGAGCTAATCTCATCGCTCTCCGTCCGTCGTCCATCATCTGTCGTCCGTCATCAGTCCATCCGTCGTCCGTCAACACCATGTTTTGGTCTTCTCCTCCAAAGCCATTGGGCCAATTCAAGTGAAAGTTTGTGTGAGTGATGGTCCCAAAGGAGCATTGCATTTTTGTTCAACTCAACATGCCCAGCCCCATAGAGAGGGAGTGGGGGAAAATGCTCCAAAATATTTTAAAAATCTTCTTCTCAAGAACCAGTGTGTAGAATGACTTGATATTTGCTATGAAGCTTCCTTTTGAGGTGTAGAATCAAATTGGTTCAAACGAAGTTCATGAAGCAATATTTGGCTTGGTAATGGGAGGGGTAAGGTTTTTGGCTCTGCCCAAAATTTATATTTTCTGAACCGATGGTCCGGTATGAACCAAATTTGGTATGTGGTTTTATTGGGTCATAAGTACTTGACCCATCAAAACAAAAAATTCCTGCATCCCCATGGGAACCCTGGGAGCTAAAAATATAAATATTTTCAAACGCCCATATTTTCCAAACTGCGTGGAACAAAGAGCTATTATTTGGTATGAAGTATCCTTAGGACCAGTAGAATTGAATGGTAAAAAAAAAACTGCCATCAGTTTTGTTTGGGTGTTCTGTAATGGGCATCGAAAAAATGCTGAGTCAGCATATTTGCAAAAATTTAAAATAATCTTTTCTCCAGAACCAATCATCAGAATCTTTTGATATTTGGTATACAGCATTCATAGGGGGGGGGGGGGGGCGGGGGGGGGGGGGGGGGGCAAATACAAGTTTGTTGAAATAAAGCTCATTGGTTCATATTTGGGCTTACTACAGGAGCCCGAATTTTTAACATAGGGTAATATGGGGAATATTCTTTAAAAATCTTCTTCTTCAGAACCACCAGTCAGAATCTCTTAATGTTTGGTATACATCATTGTTATGAGGGTCAGATTCAAGATTGTTCAAACCAAGTCCCTAGGTTAATATGTGGGCTTCCTACAGAATCCCAAATTTTAACTTTGTTCAATATGGGGGGTAATTTAAAAAAATTTTCTTCTTCAGATCCACCAGTCAGAATGCTTTCATATTTGGTATGCAACATCTCTATGGGGGGTCAGATTCAAGTTTGTTAAAATCAGATCCCTAGGTATATATTTGGGCTCGCTGTTGTAGCCCAAATTTTTACTTAGTACAATATGAGGAAATTTCTTTAAAAATCTTCTTCTTCAGATCCACCAGTCGGAATGCTTTCATATTTGGTATACAACATCTTCAGGGGGGTCAGATTCAAGTTTGTTCAAATCGGATCCATAGGTTAATATTTGGGCTCACTATGGTAGCTCAAATGTTAACTTTGTGCAATATGAAGAAATTTCTTTAAAATTTCTCTTCTTCAGATCCAACAGTCAGAATGCTTACATATTTGGTACACAACATCTCTAGGGAAGTCAGGTTCAACTGTGTTCTCATAGAGAGCTTGGGTTAATATTTGGGCTCCCTATGGGAGCCGGAATTGACCATTTTGCTGAAGAATTAAATATTTTGTATTCAGTACCCTCTAGAGGTGTGTAACTAAGATTAATCCACATAGGTTGTATCAAGGGGATTCATAGGGGAGCTCTACATTTTACTTTATGATCAACTGAAGAAAAGGCATAATGTCCGGCTTATTTTTGTCACTCCTGAGGGACTTAAGGATTGACAGTGTAACCTATGGAGATCGCTTGCTTAATGTACTCATTCTTGGACTTTGTTTGTATTGTGTTCTGTTCAAGATGAGTGCTTCAGGCCCCGTGGGGCCTCTTGTTTATTAGAACTCATGGCTGTCATTGATCATGCAAAGTTTCAAAAAACAGTGCTTCATTGTATGTGCCATCGGACTGCATCTCAGCTTTGCATAATATTTACATGTCTACACATCACTCGCATTCCATCCTTTTTACTGGTTTTTCAATATGCTCAGCTAAAAATCTTATTATTTCAGATCAAACTCTCCTGATTTCATTGCAATTTGTCCTTTTTGGTGTTCATCATCGAAAAACAACATATATCACCTGGGATCTTGTTGATTATATTGATGCGATTTCGTACAGATATGCATGAACACATAGCTAGTGAAGTTCAAGAACTAAAACGAAACACAGTTTTTGAATTATCCATATTTAAAGTGTTATAAAAGTAATGAAAAGTTTGTTTGAAAATAGGTAATACAGTGACATTGCATAGGTTACTTTTTTGGTCCAGTCAAAAATCAAAATAAAGTTCTTTGTTGTGTTCATCTGTATTTAGGAAAATGGTTTGTAGGGGTGCGGGTCAAAACGTCCCCTATTTTTTTTTTTTTTTTTTTTTTTGGGGGGGGGGGGGGGTGGGGGGGGTGGGGGGTCAAGACGTCCCCAGAAGTTGTCAAAACGACCCCAACAATTGGTCAAAACATCCCCAAGAGTTTGTCAAAATGCCTCCAAGAGTTGGTCAAAATGTCCCCAACAATTAGTCAAAATGCCCCCAAGAGTTGGGTCAAAACGTCCCCAACTCTTTTTTCATATTTAATTTGGTAATGTTTATACTATTATTTGGTTGAAATCTAGGAGGGGTGAGGCAATCCTCACTGACTCCATGCACTTTAATTCTATTGTATAATTTTGTAAAACTTTTCATCAAAGAATTACCAGATAACGCTGCATAAAATTCTCAAACAAGCCAGAAAAAAAATTATCGATACACCTATTTATCACAACATTTCTATTATTCTATGCCCTCTTTGATCCCTATACAATTATTTCTTTGGTTTTTGTCAAATTGGGATGGTAAAATTAATGTGTTGACTGTATGTATGCTTTAAAATTCGGTGAAATTATTTCATTACAAGTATTCGTATCAACCATTGTCCTCCAGGTTAGGGATGCTATTATTACAACATATATCATCGTCTCAACTCTATTGCCAAGCTTTCGATCCGAACTGGATCTTCATCAGGACACTCGAATTAGGAAGAACTACATGTCAACAGTACGAAAAACAATTGCAAAATGAACCAGTTCCATTACATGTAATGATGTCATCCACACGATCGCCGAGACGTCCTAGGGAATGCCTGCAATTATGCCGCCGAATTGACTGTTCCTAAAATATAGGTGTAGTATGGCTGGTCTTTGTATTAAAGCCATTCCCTTCCCACGTCCCCAACTTTCTCATCCACATGTCCTCTCGTATTAGTCGCTCCCGCTTACCACCACTCACAAACTCTAATACCACCACCTTGAGATCATATTCACCATGATGTCCCACTGAATTGAAATGGCCGAATATCGGTTTATCATCATGTAGTCTGATGTCTCTGTCATGCTCCTCAAATCTGTTCATCAGACGACGTTCTGTTTCCCCGACATAAACAGCACCACCACATACCTCGCAGACCAATGCATACACTAAGTTCCTTGAACGGCAATTGATGTTCTGACGCACCCTAAATTCGGTAGAACCGCTCACATTCTTAATACCAGTCACAATGATTTTGTCACAGAATTTACAGTCACTGCTGCATAATTGGGCGGGGCAATTCACAGCCTTCGCGGTTTTGAGATGGACTAGAATGTCGCATAAGTTACTGTCACATCTATATGCCACAAGGGGAGGGTCACTGAATATTTTCTTCATCCTCTTGGAATCATGTAAAATGGGCATATACTTCCTAGTGATTCCATCTACATCCGGAAGTACTGCTGAATAGGTTGTTACAATGGGAACCCTTTCACTATTCCTTGTTGTCTTATCCTTCCTTCGTGTTAGGAGAGCATTGCGGTCTATCTCGTCTACTTTAATGAGCTGTCGTTCAATAAACTTACCACTATACCCTCTTCTCCTGAGTTGTAGTTTTAAAAGTCTCCGGTTCCTGTTGTAATCTTCCTCCTTTTCACATATTCGCCTTATCCGAATGCCCAGTCCATAAACTACTGATCATTTAATGTGCGGCTGGTGGTCAGACTTGCTGTTCAGGTAGAGCATTTTGTCAGTTGGTTTCACATATAAATCTGTGTATAGGTCCCCATTTGCACCAACTTTGACATAAGTATCCAGGAACTTGATACATTCCGAACTGAACCTCAGGTCTACCTGGATATTCGGGTGGATCGAATTAGCATATTCCACAAATTTGTGTAGGCTTTGTACCCCCGTGTGTCCAAACAACAAAACCATCGACAATAAAACGTTTGTAAAATATAGGTTTCCGGTCACTCTTCATTAACTCCTTGTCCCACTTATGCATGTAACAACAAGAAAAATTTCGGCCTAACCGCGATTCTATAGCTAAACCGTTCTTCTGGATGAAGTGTTTTTCACCAAAACTAAAATTATTATTGTCCAAGACTGTTTCGATCATTTTGATCACGTGATTAGTGGAAATTAGCTGTACGGTTCTGAACTCCAGCGCCTCTCTACACGCGTCAATTCCTTCATCCCTTGGCACCGATGGGTACAATTTTTGAACATCAAATCACTAGGAAGTATATGCCCTTTTTACATGATTCCAAGAGGATGAAGAAAATATTCAGTGACCCTCCCCTTGTGGCATATAGACGTGACAGTAACTTATGCGACATTCTAGTCCATCACAAAACCGCGAAGGCTGTGAAATGCCCCGCCCAATTATGCAGCAGTGACTGTAAATTCTGTGACAAAATCATTGTGACTAGTATTAAGAACGAGAGCGGTTCTACTGAATTTAGGGTGCGCCAGAACATCAATTGCCATTCAAGGAACTTAGTGTATGCATTGGTCTGCGAGGTATGTGGTGGTGCTGTTTATGTCGGGGAAACAGAACTTTGTCTGATGGACAGATTAGAGGAGCACGACAGAGACATCAGACTACATGATGATAAACCAATATTTGGCCATTTCAGTTCAGTGGGACATCATGGTGAATATGATCTCAAGGTGGTGGTATTAGAGTTTGTGAGTGGTGGTAATTGGGAGCGACTAATATGAGAGAACATGTGGATGAGAAAGTTGGGGACATGGAAAGGGAATGGCTTTAATACAAAGACCAGCCATACCACTCCTATATTTTAGGAACAGTCAATTCGGCGCCGTAATTGCAGGCATTCCCTAGGACGTCTCGGCGATCGTGTGGACGACGTCATTACATGTAACGGAACTGGTTCATTTTGCATTTGTTTTTCGTACTGTTGACATGTAGTTCTTCCTAATTCGAGTGTCCTGATGAAGATCCAGTTCGGATTGAAAGCTTGGCAATAGAGTTGAGACGATGATATATGTTGTATTTCATTACATTATGACCAACAAAAATACTAGTAAGTGACCCTTTTAAGCATTTCAGCACTCGCAATTCTGGCAAAAAAAAACCCTGAGTTAATTGTGCAGTACCGGGTGGTGCATTTTCAATAGGATTACTTGCAAAATAATTTAAAGTTGTGTTGCGCTGTATGTTAGAATTATTTCACAATTACAATTATTTACTGAGAAATACCAGGCGATGCTTTCCATACCTTGGTGCTAATAGGCCCTATTTGCAAATGGGTTAGCCCCCCCCCCCCCCCCCCCCCAGTCCAAAAATGTGACCCGAAATAATAAATTTTAATTTATCTGATTTCAAAGGAGGTACCAAACTGAGAAATTAAAATACAGGCTTTCAGGCCATGTTTGGACTAGCCTCCCCACGGTCATAATTTTTCAGGAACATGAAGATTTGGTCTGGGGAAAATTCGGCCTGAGTAGGTTCATCCCAAAGAAAAGCAATTCAATTATACATATATCTGTGAGATATTTTAGATACGGTACAATATTTTTTTTAACTCCTAAAAAAATAATTTAAAAAAAAAATAATATATATTGTATAATTATATCTGCAATAATCCACAGTCGATGGGGCATGGCGAATCAGAAGTTAAAGTGCAGGTTGCAAGCCATGAGGTTCCTAGTTCGAATCATACCTGTGGCACCTGCATTGTGTCCTTGGGCAAGACACTGCACTCCCATTTCCCATGTGGAGGCACGGTGGCATAATGGCATTGTGTGCTAAGGCATACTGTACGTTGATGGTGCACTGGTCTTAAACCAATGTTAACCCTGCGTGTGTGCAGTCAGTAAATTGGGGAACCTGGCAGTTGCTTGGTGGTTCTCTGCAGGTACCTGGGCTTCCTCCACCCGTAAAACTTCCGACATGAGGTGACCCTGGCTCTCAAAAATGTTGTTAAACCCCAATCAATAAATAAATCCACATTCAGTGTGTTCTGTTATATACTGTCATTGGTGAGAATTGCATCCAAACTCTCTGTCTGCAATTTGACCCAAACCGGCTGCTAATTTAACCCAAATCATCCTCTGGCAATTTAACCCAAACCACCCGCCAGAAAAGGGTCCTACTAAACACCGAGATATACCAAGGTGAAAGGAAAAAAAAGGAAGTCACGGTTCTTTAAAAGGTTTAAATATATGTGCAGACATTTAATTTATTCTTTCGAAGCAATGTATGTGATATAACCATTGATTTATTCAAGTAAATGCAAGATATATAGACCGAGTTGTTACCAAAAACTACCCTCAGTAGATAGTATGTAGCTTGGTAATTAATAGGCTGCATCATTGTGTGGATGAAGCACTTAAGTACTAACTAGGTATCAGAAAATGGATCACTGTAATATTTGATAAAAAATAAAACTCCCATCAGATTTTATCCGGGCCTTGGGCCAGCCAAACTCTTCAGTTCTGGCAGCTCTAAATTTTTATTATTCCTGTGGCAGCTAAGAGGGAGGGTCTGAGAAACAATTTTTAAATTTTTTTTAGGCCTAACTGTCTGTTAATTTTCTATCAAAACTAACTGTAACACTGGCAAAATAAGTGGGTCTTTAGATAAAATTAACTAGCATTACCCGTGATGGATTTCAACCCTGTATTATTACTTGGACCTATACTTTTATTTGATTTTGATGAATTTGTCACTCTGTACTTTTTATTCCCATCTGTTCCTTTATTTGGAACACAAGAGTAAGTGTCTAGTCCTAATGGATGAGGTCCCTAATAACAATAATGGCTAATGATGAAAATAATAAACACTGAGCTGCAAACAATGATTGACATCCAATCAATTATACTCAACTTATGTTTACACAATCATCAATCAAGAAAATAACTTCTACATGAAAAAAGCACTAAAAGGTAATTTATTTATTTATTGGGGTTTAAGGTCACATACTTATGCACAATGGCTAATTGTGACTGAAAATTTTACGGGTGGAGGAAGCCGGAGTACCTGGAGAGAACCACCGAGCAATGACAAGCAACTGTCAGCTACGCAACATTCTAATCCTGCTCAAGCAGGGTTACAGCAGTTAAAGACATGTGCACCATTGACATGCAGTACGCCTTAGTACACGGTGTCACCGTGCCCCCATTTTGGCAACTGTGATAAGTGCCTTGCCCAAGGTCACAACATTGGTCATCCCAGACGGAGATCGAACTCGAGACCTCTAGCATAGAAGTCCAACCATCGACCACTGAGCCACCACGCTCCCACGAAAAGGTAAACAAAAGATATTAAAAATTATCCAAAAGTTATCCATCACATTTTGTTGACAACCATTGTGACCAGTTTATAAAAAGCAGGTTGAGTTTTTCTATATTTCCACTGGGGGCGGTTTGGGTCCATTAGCGGTTGCTTTGGGTCAAAATGTTGTGGCCAGTTTGGGTCAAATTGCAGAAGTCAGGTTTAGCCAGAGTATGGTTTGGGTGTATTCGATCGGTGAGACATTCTATGTCATTGTCAGGGTGCAATTTAAAAACAAACAGGTAGACTAACACTGTCAATTAATTGTTACAGAGGGTGGCTTAGTAGGTAGAGGTGCAGGCTGCAAGCCAAGAGGTCCTCGGTTCGAATCCCACCTGCAGCAACCGCGTTGTGTCCTTGGGCAAGACACTTCACCCCCATTGCCCATGTGGGGGCACGATGACGCCGTGTACTAAGGCGTACTGCACGTCGATGGTACGCATGTCTTCAACCAATCTAACCCTGCCTGTGCTGCAGTGCGGAGTTACGATGTTGGGGAGCTGGCAGCTGCTCATCGTTGCTCGGTGGTTCTCTCCGGGTACTCCGGCTTCCTCCACCCGTAAAACTGTCACGGTCATGATTAGCCATTGTGCATAAATATGTGACCTTAAACATCAATAAATAAATAAATAAATAAATAAATAAATAAATAAATAAATAAATAAATAAATAAATTGTTACAGACTATTGGAACACAAACTTAGCATATTCTCTTTGCTTTATCTGACCTCAGATCAATAACAGTGACATTTTAATCTTCAAAACAGTACAGTACCAGCTGAAAAATGTAGAATGACCACTTGAAAACTTCTCAAGTACATAGTTTGCGATACTTGTTTTTGCTGTGGAACCTAAAACTAACCCCCTCCCCCACCACCCCCCACCCCCCCAAAAAAAAATTAAAAATTAAAATCATCGTTCGAAAGGCTTGGATTCATAAAATTTGATAATTAAAATACTAGGTTGAGAAAATCCCGTAAAAACATTGACAAATATTCAAAACGCAGATGTAATCAAAAATTTGAAAAACATCTACAAAATGCATGCTAAAAACAAGCCTTTCCACAGTCCTTTTAAAAATCACGCGAGGGCAGTTATTGGCTTTCCGTGATCTATATTAAGGCAGACACAAGCCCACCCAGGCAGGCTGGTACCTACTAAAATCATCAAAATCAGGGTATTGAGGAGGACAGTTACTTGCTCCACTCATCAAAATTTCAGAGCTGGAGCAATCACCCTCCTCAGAAAGACAGGCTTGCTTAAAATAATTCTTTTGTCAGCTGACCAGAAGTGAGTGAAAGTCGTTTAGAAATGTTTTTTAGCTCATCTTGACAAAGTCAAGCTGAGCTAATCTAATCGCTTCCCGTCCGTCGTCCGTCATCCGTCAACACCATGTTTTGGTCTTCTCCTCCAAAGCCACTGGGCCAATTCAAGTGAAAGTTTGTGTGAGTGATGGTCCCAAAGGGGCATTTCATTTTTGTTCAACTCAGTGTGCCCGGCCCCATAGGGAGGGAGTGGGGGAAAATGCTCCAAAATATTTTAAAAATCTTCTTCTCAAGAACCAGTATGTGCAATGACTTGATATTTGCTATGGAGCTTCCATATGAGGTGTAGAATCAAGTTTGTTCAAACGAAGTTCGTAAAGTAATATTTGGCTTTGTAATAGGAGGGGTAAGATTTTTGGCCCCGCCCAAAATTTCTATTTTCTGAACCGATGGTCCGGTATGAACCAAATTTGGTTTGTGGTAGTATTGGGTCATAAGTACTTGACCCATGCAAAAAAAAAAATTCCCGCATCCCCATGGGAACCCTGGGAGCTAAAAATAGAAATATTTTCAAACGTCCATTTTTCCCAAACCCCACGGAACAGAGAACTTTTATTTGGTATGAAGTATCCTTATGACCAGTAGAATTGAATGGTAAAAAAAAATTGCCATCGGTTGTGTTAGGGTGTTCTGTAATGGGCATCGAAAAAATGCTGAGTCAGCATATTTGCAAAAATTAAAAAAAATCTTTTCTTCAGAACTAATCATCAGAATCTTTTGATATTTGGTATACAGCATTCATATGGGGGTCAGATAAAAGTTTGTTCAAATAAATCTCATTGGTTCATATTTGGGCTCTCTACAGGAGCCCGAAGTTTTAACATAGGGTAATATGGGGAATATTCTTTAAAAATCTTCTTCTTCAGAACCACCAGTCAGAATCTTTTTATATTTGGTATACATCATTGTTATGAGGGTCAGATTCTAGATTGTTCAAACCACGTCCCTAGGTTAATATTTGGGCTTCCTACGGAAGCCCAAATTTTATCTTTGTTCAATATGGAGGGTAATTTAAAAAAATCTTCTTCTTCAGATCCATCAGTAAGAATGCTTTGATATTTAGTATGCAACATCTCTATGGGGGTCAGATTCAAGTTTGTTCAAATCAAATCCCTAGGTATATATTTGGGCTCACTATGGTAGCCCAAATTTTTACTTAGTGCAATATGAGAAAATTTCTTTAAAAATCTTCTTCTTCAGATCCACCAGTCAGAATGCTTTTATATTTGGTATACAACATCTCTAGGGGGGTCAGATTCCAGGTTGTTCAATTCGAGTGCCTAGGTTAATATTTGGGCTCCATATGGGAACATGAAATTTAACTTAGTACAATATGAGGGAATTTCTTTAAAAATCTTCTTCTTCAGATTCACTTGTCAGAATGCTTTCACATTTGGTATACAACATCTCTAGGGGGGTCAGATTCAAGTTTGTTCAAATCGGATCCATAGGTCAATATTGGGGCTCGCTATGGTAGCCCAAATTTGAACTTAGTGCAATTCGAAGAAATTTCTTTACAATTTCTCTTCTTCAGATCCAACAGTCAGAATGCTTTCATATTCGGTACACAACATCTCTAGGGAAGTCAGATTTAACTGTGTTCAAATCTAGAGCCTGGGTTAATATTTGGGCTCTCTATGGGAGCCGGAATTGGCCATTTTGCTGAAGAATTAAAAATTTTGTATTCAGTACCCTCTAGAGGTACTAAGATTAATCCACATAGGTTGTATCAAGGGGCTTCATAGTGGAGCTCTGCATTTTACTTATGATCAACTGAAGAAAAGGCATGATGCTCAGATTATTTTTGTCACTCCTGAGGGACTCAAGGATTGACAGTGTAGCCTATGGAGATGGCTTGCTTAATGTAGACTCATTCTTGGACTCTATTTAAATAGTGTTCTGTACAAGATGAGCGCTTTAGGCCCCGTGGGGCCTCTTGTTTTTACATTAAGGTTTGTTTCATATTGCACAATGTTTTCATGATTTGTAGTCATAAATCCTTTAAAAAAAAACTATAGAAAAAATTAAATAGAAAATTAAAAAAAAAATTTTTTTCTTTGAGGTGGGAGGTGGGGGGGAGATTTGGCCACTAAGGTGAGAAGATTCAGCCACGCTGGAAACCGACTAATCCCAGAAAAAAAGTATGAAGGCCGAATCTTCCTGAGGCTGAATCTTCATAAATCCCCTTTGTTCAAACTAAATTGTCCATTATTTGTAAAGCACTATAAGTAAGGAAAAAACAATACTATGGAATTCCCCAAGTCTGAAATTTTATGAATTCCAAATAAATGTACACAAATTATACGGCAAAATGACTGATGTGGTGTATAGAACCAAAAAAAATATATGCAGCTCACACAGTCAGCTGCAGAATCAATGTTTCCTGAAAGTGTACCATATCTGAACCAGAACTGATAAAATATTTCATGAGGACAACACATAGCCAAACATGCTTCAGGTTACCATGAACAATGCTGCAAATTCAAAATGCAGCGACAGGGTGGCACGGGTTCGGTCATACTCTTGGGTGCCAAATAATGATACATGTACGATTATTAATTTTGAGGACTTTTTTGCCCTGTATGATGCTTATTCCGATCTGTATGTTTATTAACCCTTCACCCAACACAGATGATTTCAAAATTTATTATTTTAAATATAATTTTTTTAAATTTTTCAAATAATTTCAACAAGATCATATCATGTGACCCCTCATTGGAACGAGCTCAATGAGCTTGTTCCAATGAGGGAGTCACATGATATGGTTTTGTCGAAATATTTTGAAAAATTTAATTTTTTCAACTGCTCAATCTGCAAATTACGCGGGCGGATGCGGGCGGATGCGGGCGGATGTGGGCGATTCGTTAGGTAAAGGGTTAAATTACCAACAGTCATCACGGGACAAAATTCCACAAAGTAACACCAGCTATTAATATTTAAAATTAGAAACATACCGGTCCTTTCAGGCCAATTTTCCACCCTGCACAGTTGAACCCTGTTAATTGAATAGCCACTTTGCCAATGAAAATTATTCAGTTAACAGCAATATTCAATTACAAAGCATTGTGTCACTTTCCTGTATTCTAGAGAACTCTGCCAAACAAGATGTAATAGATTAAATGCCTGTATTGGATGTGCCAAGGCTAAATAGGTCTATAAACATAGGAAACCTGGGGTGAGTCAGGGTAATTTCTTGACAGGTTACAAGACTTTTATTCAATTAACAGGAGTATACTCTTTAACCTATATTCAATTAACAGGTGAAATTTGTACTGGAGGTATGGTAAATGATTTTCTTTTGGGAAATTATTTTCAATTAATAGAGTTTTTCAGTTAAGAGATATCCAATTAAGTGGGTTCAACTGTACTATTATTCTGGTCTGTACTATTATTGGTCTGTACTATTATTGGTCTGTACTATTATTTGGGACCTAAGAGTACTGAGCAGAGTTATAGCCCTCAGTTTAGTTGATTTTTCCTGTTTTCTGCTCATTATTGAGGTGACTTGCATAAATTTTTATATCAGTGGATTTGGTCAATATTTGGTATCTGAGACTTTCTGAATAATGTCTTGAAAGAGTTTGAAAATTGGCACGTTTTGGCCATACCAAGTGGAGTTATGGCCCTCAATTGGTTGATTTTTTCCCTGTTGACAGCTCAATAGCATGACAACCTGAACAAATATCAATGGATTTGGTAGATATTTGGTGTGTAAGACTTTAACAATGTCTTGAAGGAGTTCGAAAACTGGTATGGTACAGGCATACTGAGCTGAGTTATGGCCCTCAGTTAGTTAATTTTTGCCTGTTTTCAGCTTGTGAGCACTGTAACTTAAACAAATATCAATGGATTGGATTTTCTTATGATGATAAGCATTACACATGCGAAAAAAATCATCAGCGATGTGTAATCATTGGGGGTTTTTTCTAACCGGAGTAATTTCTATCCCAGCTTGTAGATTTTCAGTATTCTGTTTTATCATGATTAAAACTTGAAGTGCAAAGATTTTGGTTGAGATTAGACCATAACTTAATGTTTTACCCCTCCCTGCAAAATCTAAGTCTAACTTTGCAATAAATTGAGTTATTAATGCCATGGGGGTGAGGTGGGGGTGGGGGGGCATGATGAAATTCAGTATGGAAATCTGTACATCATTGTTACAACAGGCAGATTCAAGTATGTTCAAATCAATTACACCAGTTAACATTTGGGCTTTCTAATGGGGCCCAAATTTACATTTTTTTAAAGTAAACTTCAATATGGGGAATAATCTTTAAAAATCTTCTTCAGATCCACCAATCCACATCTTTTGATATTTGGTATACATTACAATATCTCCATGGTGGAATGGGGGGTGGGGGTCACATTCAAGTTTGTTCAAATTGAGTCGCTGGGTTATTATTTTAACTTCATGCAATATGAGGGAATTTCCTTAAAGGTGTTCTTCTCCAGAACATTCATTTAGAATCTTTTGATATTGGTATACAACATCTCTTGAGGGGGTCAGATTCAAGTTTGTTCAAATGGAATCCCTGGGGGGGGGGGGAAGGGTCAATACAGTGGAGCCCTGTTAATTTAATAGCCTTTATGCCAGTGAAAATTATTCAGTTAACAGGAGTATTCAATTAATAGGGATTGTGTCATTTTCCTGTATTGTAGAAATAAACTTGGAATGCATTCTAGTATATCTTGTGTGACAGAGCTCCATGAGACCTGTCAAACCAGATATAATAGATTAAATGCTTGTATTGGATGGACTGATGCCAAATTGATCAATAAACAAGGGGAAGTTGGTGATTGTCAGGGAAAATTCTTGTTTGTTCAAAATAAAATTGCCACATCCACAGGGGGCTCCACAAATGGCATTTCTCTGATAACACCCATAAACTGTTTTCCCAAATTGAATAAAATCATCCAGAACCATCTTTTAGAATCTTTTGATATTTGGTACACATCATTGCTGGAGGGGGGGGGGGGGGGGGGGGGGGGGTAGGGGTAGATTGAAGTTTGTTCAAACCGAGTCCATGAGTAATATTTGGGCCCATATATAAATTTGGTGCAATATGAGGAAATTTCTTTGAAAACATTCCTCAGATCCACCAGTCAGAAAGCTTTCATATTTGAAATACAACATCTGTCATGGGGGTGTCAAAGTTTGTTTGAAGCAAGGCCTCTGGGTTAATATTTGGGCTGTCTATTGGAGCCCAAAGTTTAACTTAGTGCAATATGAGGAAATTTCTTTAATAATCTGTTTCTGCAGATCCACCAGTCAGAATCCTTTCATATTTGATATACAACATCTCAAGGGGGGTAAGATTCTATTGGATCCCAACGTTTAACTTGGTGCAATATGAGGGAATTTCTTTAAAAACTCTTTTTCAAATCCACCAGTCAGAATGCTTTCATTTTTGGTATACAACATCTTAAGGTGGGGTGGGGGGCGGGGTCACATTCAAGTTTGTTCATATTGAGTCACTGGGTTATCATTTTAACTTCATGCAGTATGAGGGAATTTCCTTAAATGTGTTCTTCACCAGAACAATCAATTGGAATCTTTTGATATTGGTATACAACATCTCTAGAGGGGGGCAGTTTCAAGTTTGTTCAAATGGAATCCCTGCTCAAGCAAAGTTGCAGAAAATTGCTTCTACAATGAAAATAGAAGAAAGATTCCCACCTTGTATAGACATATCTACTCAAAGAGATAGACTGTTACACAAAGGAAAAATTGTGTTTTCTGGGCTGTTTGTACAAACCACCCCGGCCTAGTCTTCATGAAAAAACAGTTGGAGAGTCTGTAGACTCTCCCCCCCCAACCACTCCCGTAATATAATTGTATATTTATATGTTTCCAATCTGTATTGTTCTAATATCCAACATGAATTTAGTGTTCAATTATTCTCAAGTTACAGACATTTTAAGCCCTCAAAAACAGACAGTTACTTTCACAAATACAGACAAATACTTTCACAATGAATGGGTGAAAATCACCCCATTATTCTTCAATGTACTTACACAAATTGGTCAACCCATAATGTATTGTTAAATGCATGCAAACACCTCTCAATGGACAGACAAAAAAAATTTCACAATGTATCTGGCGTTGGTATGTCTGTCTGCCTGTCTGTCCTGTCCTGTCCTGTCCTGTCTGTCCGTCTATCCATCCAAAACAAATGATTTCCCGATGATAACTTTAGTTTCACTGAACGAAATGAAACAAAATTTTATACACAGGTTTATAACCACATAATACAGGTTGAAATTGATAGTGGGATTGTTCCAGTATTTTTTTGCAGAGTTATGGCCTTTTTCCAACTTAGACATGTTGATATTGGTTTTTTTTATAACCACATAATTCAGGTTGGGATTGATAGTGGGCTTGGTCCAATATTTTTTTACAAAGTTATGGTCCTTTTCCAACTTAGAAGACATGTTGATATTGGTTTCCGGACGATAACTTTAGTTTGACTGAACGAAATGAAACAAAATTTTATACATAGGTTTATAACCACATAATACAGGTTGGGATTGATAGTGGGCATGGCCCAATATTTTTTGGTAGAGTTATGTTCCTTTTCCGACTTGGAAGAAATATTGGTTGATTGATTTTATTCAGTAGTGCAACATGTATACAATCAAAACCAAAAATATGCATAGAGGTAACATTATTCACAACTACATGATTGCACCACAGGGAGATGGCATAGCCACTAGTGGCTGTCTTCCCGTCATTTCCATTTAAAAATAAATGAACAAGAAAAAGTGAGAAGAAAAAAAAAAACAGAAAAAAGAAAATAAGAAAAAAAATGAAAGCAGCGAAATGAAAATGAGAAGCAGACATGAGAATTGAGACAATCCTTACAACAACGTGTTCTCCAGTAGGAGGTCATTTTATATCCCTAGTGAAAATGATATGTTAGGCTGGTTCTTTCTGTCATGTGAAAAATCTGTTCTTTGTTTTTGACATGTGAGGAAGACTGAGTTCAATAGAAAGGTAGTGATGAGATTGACAGAGCTACAACTGACAGTCGGGGCATACTGGATTGTTACAGTTGACATGTAGTGAGTATGAGCTTAGAAATTGTTCAGTTAAAGTTTTTTTGAATAGTGGTCTTGGATAATTTTGAATCAATGTTTCAATATTGTTCCACGTCCTAGGGAAAGTGTGTATGGGAAGGTTGGTAGAGAACTGAGTCCTTGTTTTATCTGTGCATAATTTACCTGACTGTCTGGTGTCCATACCGGAGGGATTTTGGTATATTTTAAAGGCATTCTCAGAACTTTCAGACAGCATTTTATTACATGTATGCCAATCATGCATAAACAGCTGAATGTGAAATTTATACAAGTCTGTGATTTTAAAATGCGTTGGTTTCTAAATAGTGGGTCGGTGTGTGCATTGATATTGGTTTCCAGGTGATAACTTGAGTTATAGGTGTACAGTTTCAATCAAACTTGGAATATAACTTACTGTAGATAATATACCAGACGAGTTTGATTTTGAGTGTGGAGCAATAATTTTTGTTAACCACTAAAATATAGTTTTTCATAAAGTGGGAGCATTAGTGTCCCATGGACACATTTGGTGGCCTACTGTATTGGTGCTATGGTTTAGTAGAGTTAAGGTAATTAAATTGTTGACTAAGCCAGATGGAATTTTCATATTGTTAAGGACATTAATTTTCAATTAAGGACAATATATGACCATATATTGAAAGTGGTTTAACCCGTTGAACCTGCAAGACTGCTTTTCTGGTCCAGGAACATGATATGTCATACTTTCATTAAGTAAGGTGGCTGCTAAGTTAAAGTGTGGGGTAGAGCAGTCAGTAATTGCAGTGTGCAGCCTTGGGGCTGCAGGTTGAAAATATTGACTGGTCTACCCCAAATATTAAATATGGTCTCTTCCTATTGCTTCCATTGTACTTAAGTGGAAGATACCACCTGGATTCAAAGGGTTGTAATTGACAAGTACATACACACCAGAAGCCACATGGACAAACGTAGTTCACTGGAAGAATAATCCAAAAATCAGTCCTTTCAGCATACTTTTTATCTGTTGTAAGTCTAATTAACATTTTACACCAAGAGACTTGGCGAGGGAATGACATATTGAGACACAGAGTTAGCCTTTACCCTGACCCACAATCTCAAGCTATATTACAAAAACTAAAACCCAACAAATGTGTGAATTCCACTTTTGTACATATTTTTTTTTATTTACTTCTATTTTGGTTTTTGTTCTAGTGGTGAGGACAATCAACACATTCTTTGGAGGTGGCTCTCTAAAAACAAATACCCCACATACTCTGTTTGGGAATACCCACTGACTCTCCATATTTCAGCGACCTGAACAAAATTAAATATGGTGATTGATATAGTGCAGTATCGTCAGTCAGTGGGTATCTTCTGTAACATTCTCACTTCTGGAGGACGAGTTCATAGTCAACATGTATTGCTTCTGTCCACCTAAGTTTTAATTCTCTTATGTTTCATTTCTCATTTGCTCAACTTGACAACATCAAGTATGAGCTATTGGGATGGGTTGCAATCTGGTGTTTGCCTGTATGTCAGTACATCGGTATGTCTGTACATCCATCCGTCTGTACATTCCTCTGTCTGTCTGCAATTCCTTTAGCACACCCTGCAGGCCACAGCTCTTGACCAATCTGTTACAAATTTCATACGTGGTTTTGGGGCAATGTCTAGATGGAAGTTATCAAATTTTTCGAAATTTCATTGAAAAACATGGCCGCCAGTGGCCATCTTTGATTTGGATATAAATTGTCCAACATTTCATTAGCACACCCTACAGGGCACAGCTCTCCGCCGATCGGTTCCAAATTTCAAATGTGGCTTTGGGGCAATATCTAAATGCGAGCTATCGAATTTTTCTGAATTTTGTGGAAAAACATGGCTGCCAGTAGCTATCTTGGATTTGGTTATTAATTATCAACAATTCCATTACCACACCCTACAGGCCACCTCTCTCACCTGATCTTTTTCAAATTTCATATATAGCTTTGGTGTGATATCTAGATAGGAGCTATTGAATTTTGTTGAAAAGAACCCCCCACATAGGGGCATGGTGGCGTTGTGTACTAAGGCATACTGCACGTCAATGGTGCACTTGTCTTCAAACAATGCTCACCCGGCTTGTGTGGAGTTAGTACGTTGGGGAGTCTGACAGTTGCTTGGCATTGTTCAGTGGTTCTCTCTGGGTACTCCAGCTTCCTCCACCCATAGAACTGTCCAACACGAGGTGATCCTGGCTGTTGAAAGTGTCATTAAACCACAGTAAATAAATAAATAAATCCTCTGTGTTACATACAGATTGGAGAGAGAATCAAGTGAAAACTAGAGAAACAGAATTTATTGCATCCAGTAAATTCAAGTCTGTGTGAAAAGGGTTAAAGTATCAGGAATAAACTCTACAGAAAGAGAATTTATGGAGGCTTATTTTCTGGAATAAAATATTTTTGAACAAATCAGAAATGGGTTTTGGTTAACAGTATTTACAGATATTCAAACAGGAATCAGAACAATTTTTATAAGAAACCAGAAAAGGCATATATGTGACCAGCATTCAAAGGATTCGATACATGAATCACAAATGAAAAATTTTGGCTCTGCCCACTAATTTGAGTGATGAAATACATTTATAAACTTTAGAAATACATTAAGGTGTAAATGCATTTCCCAGTCATTCTTAATAATATGCACTTGATGACCCCATTCAGGTGGACCATATATTGAATCTCCAGCAATTTTTAACTCAGTTGGTGTAGTTCCATGTCTTCATCTACATTGAAGAATGAGCGCAACCCACTTTGAAATAATGGCTCCACCAACTTCAGATCTGTCATTCAGATCGAACGGGTGCAAAAAACATAGATGAGTGCAAACTGGGTATTGTTAACCAGCCTGCCAAAATGCATAGAGATAGGATGATCCGTATTTGAGTTGTCACGCTGATAAAGGGTGCATAGACTCTATATCGGAGATATTGTCATAAAAACCTTAAAAACCCCAAGAGCTCATTTGAAAGCCTACTCTTAAAAGGGCATCTAGTGACCTAAACAAGGCATACATAAAACTAGAACTTCTCTAATAAATTAATTTTAAACAGTCATAGCACTAACACAGTTAGCAGTACAGTCAACTATGTCAGTATTGCATCTTTTACCGGCATCCTGACAGTATTGTGATAGGTTTCAGTAACAAATCTTCAGTGTAGTTTTACAATTACATGTACACTGGAATTCTTCATGATCAAGTTGTTTGTTTTTATATTAACTTGGTTTGGGAATTAATGCTGTACAATGAGATTAAATAAACAGATTGTGTTATTGTATGTGACAGTCACAGCTTACTCCCTAACTGCTTTTTGTGAAATTCATTCATGGAGAAAATATTCATACAGGAATCAGAACAATTTTTCTATAAACCCGAAAAGGCATAAATGTGCACACCATTTATAGGGCTCGATCAAGGAATCAGAAATTGACATTACTGCCGCTGCCATTTGAATGATGAGATACACATATAATCTTCAGAATTGCATTAATTGGTATAAAGTGACTTTCCTAATTGGTCGCAAAAAATATGCATTTAATGACCTCTCTTGACCGCATAGAGGTGGACCACATTTTGAACCTCCAGCAAGTTTCAACTCATTTGGTGTAGGTAGTATTTCTATAGATCACACCAAGCCTGAAGTATGAGCAAAAACTACTTTATAACTAAAGAAACCCCCGGCTATGGTGTATGGCACATCCTCCCATGGTACTTTATAATTGTGTGAAGTTTGATGACTGTGGCCCTAACAGTCTTCGAGTTATTGGCTCGGGCACACACACATGGACACACACACAGACGGACACACGCACACTTCAATCACTATATGCCACCCGACTTTAGTTGGGGGGGGGGGGAGGGGCATAAAAAGAAATCTTTGAGTCCCAGAGTGGGTCTGATTGAACCCAAAAATATTTGTTCTCATAGCAGTGATAACAAAGGCACCCAAATACACTTATTCCAGTCACAAGGTGTTAACAAAGGTACCCGAAGAAGTTTTGTAAAGATCGGTTCATAAATACAGACTCTAGCCCGAGCCGTATTAACATATGCGCTTACTGTGTATAAGTAACATTGAACAAATCAAAGTTCATCTAATTTGCATAATTTCCGCACGAGAAAAAAAACCCATCTTATATGTGATGTATTCCATGTTACTAAACATTCCTATAAAAATTTATTCAAATCAGAACTTTCATACAGAAGTTCTGTACAAAAAACTGATTGCACTAACTTTGGTGCAAAATGGCTGCTGGCGGCTATATTGAATTTTGGACCGCACCCCAAAACACTCGTTCTCATACCACGGTGATAACAAAAGGTACCCAAGAAGTTTCGTAAAGATCGGTTCATAAATACAGCCTCCAGCCTGTGCCATATAGAAGTTGTGTACAAAAAAAACTGATTGGATCTAATTTCGGTACAAAATGGCCACTGGCAGCCATCTTGAATTTTGGACCGCACCCAGAAACACTTGTTATCGTCCCAAGGTGATAACAAAGGTACCCAAGGAGTTTTGTGAAGATCGGTTCATAAATTCAGCCTCCAGCCCGAGTCATGTTGACACATGCACTTACTGTGTATTAGTAGCACTGAATAAATCAAAAGTTCATCTAATTTGCATAATTTCTGCTCGCGAAAAACAAACCCATACTATATGTGATGTATCCCATGGTACTAAAGATTCATACAAAAATTTATTCAAATCAGAACTTTCATACATAAGTTCTGTACAAAAAACTGATGCACTAACTAAAGTACAAAATGGCTGCTGGTGGCCATCTTGAATTTTGGACTGCACCCAAAACCACTCGTTATCATCCCACGGTGATAACAAAGGTACCCAAAAAGTTTCGTAAAGATCAGTTCATAAACACAGCCTCTAGCCCGAGCCGTATTGGCATTTGCATTTACAGTGCTGAAAGTAACATTAAATAGATCAAAGTTAGTTTAATTGGTATAATTTATGTACGAGGAAAAAGAACCGTATTATATGTGATGTATCCCACGGTACTAAACATTCACACAAAAAAATATTCAAATCAGCGCTTTCATATGGAAGTTCGGCGCAAAAATCTGATTGTACCTCCTAATTTTGTACAAAATGGCTGTCAGCGGCCATCTTGAATTTCGGAACAGACCCCAAAACACTCGTTCTCGTCCCACGGTGATAACAAAGGTACCCAAGAAGTTTCGTAAGGATCGGTTCATAAATACGGCCTCTTGCCCGAGCCGTATTGGTATTTGCACTTACAGTGCTGAAAATAACACTAATTAAATCAAAAGTTAGTCTAATTTGCATAATTTTCACACGAGAAAAAAACGTGTTATATGTGATGTATTCCATGGTAATAAACATTCATACAACAAAATTATTCAAATCAGAGCTTTCATATGGAAGTTCTGCACCAAAAAAATCTGATTGCACCTAATTTTGTACAGAATGGCTGCCAGTGGCCATCTTGAATTTCGGACCGGGCCCAAAACACTTGTTCTCATTTCACAGTGACAACAAAGGTACCCAAGAAGTTTTGTTTCATAAATACGGCCTCTAGCCCAAGCCATGTGTATGGCACGACAGATGGACAGACAGACGACGAGTCATGACAATACCTCGAATTTGGCTTCGCCAAAGGTGAGTTAAAAATGGACTAAGTTTAACAACCAGTAGTTTCAAAATTCTGACAATACGCACACATCTGGAAAATGTAGAAACATCCTGTGAAATAAAAAAGTAATACCTTGAAAATTACAAGAGGCCTCACGGGGCCTGAAGCGCTCATCTTGAAAAGAACACAATTTAAACAGAGTCCAAGAATGAGCACATTGAACAAGCCATCTCCATAGGCTACACTCTCAATTCTTGAGTCCCTCAGGAGTGACAAAAATAATACGGGCATCATGCCTTTTCTTCAGTTGATCATAAAGTAAAATGATGAGCTCCCCAATGAAGCCCCTTGATACAACCTTTGTGGATTAATCTTAGTTACACATCTCTAGAGGGTACTGAATACAAAATTTTTAATTCTTCAGCAAAATGGCCAATTCCGGCTCCATAGGGAGCCCAAATATTAACCCAAGCTCTCAGTTTGAACACAGTTGAATCTGACATCCCTAGAGATGTTGTGTACCAAATATCGAAGCATTCTTACTGTTGAATCTGAAGAAGAGACATTTTAAAGAAATTTCTTCATATTGCATCAAGTTAAAATTTGGGCTACCATAGCGAGCCCAAATATTAACCTATGGATCCGATTTGAACAAACTTGAATCTGACCCCCCCCCCCCCCCCCTTCCCCTAGAGATGTTGTATACCAAATATGAAAGCATTCTGAGTAGTGGATCTGAAGAAGAAGATTCTTGATGAAATCCCCTCATATCGTACTAAGTTAAATTTCAGGTTCCCATATGGAGCCCAAATATTAACCCAGGAATCTGCCCCCCCCCCCCCCCCCCCCCCCACCTCCAGAGATGTTGTATACCAAATATGAAAGCATTCCGACTGGTGGATCTGAAGAAGAAGATTTTTAAAGAAATTTCCACATATTGCACTAAGTAAAAAAATTGGTCTACCATAGCGAGCCCAAATATATACCTAGGAATCTGATTTGAACAAACTTGAATCTGACCCCCATGTTGCATACCAAATATGAAAGCATTCTGACTGGTGGCTCTGAAGAAGAAATTACCCCCCCCCCCCCCCCCCCCCATATTGAACAAAGTTAAAATTTGTGCTTCTGTAGGAAGTCCAAATATCAACCTAGGGACTTGGTTTGAACAATCTTGAATTTGACCCTCGTAACAATGATGCATACCAAACATTAAGAGAAAGAGATTCTGACTGGTGGTTCTGAAGAACAAGATTTTTAAAGAATATTCCCCATATAACCCTATGTTAAAAATTCAGGCTCCTATAGTGAGCCCAAATATGAACCAATGAGCTTTTTTATTTCAACAAACTTGCATCTGACCCCCCTATGAATGCGGTATACCAAATATCAAAAGATTCTGATGATTGGTTCTGGAGAAAAGATTTTTTTTAATCTTTGCAAATATACTGACTTGGCACTTTTTTCGCTGCCCATTACAGAACACCCTAACATAACCGATGGCAATTTTTTAACCATTCAATTCTACTGGTCCTAAGGATACTTCATACCAAATAACAGCTCTCTGTTCCGTGTGGTTTGGGAAATATGGACGTTTGAAAATATTTCTAATTTTAGCTCCCATGGTTCCCATGGGATGCAGGAATTTTTAGGGTTTTTTTTGCATGGGTCAAGTACTTATGACCCAATAATACCACATACCAAATTTGGTTCATACCGGACCATCGGTTAAGAAAATAGAAATTTTGGGCAGGGTCAAAAATCTTATCCCTCCCATTACAAAGCCAAATATTGCTTCAAGAACTTCGTTTGAAAAAAGTTGATTCTACTCCCCAAAGGAAGTTCCATAGCAAATGTCAAGTCATTGTACACACTGGTTCTTGAGAAGACGATTTTAAAAAAATTTTGGAGCATTTTTCCCACTCCCTTCCTATGGGACTGGGCATGTTGAGTTGAACAAAAATGCAATGCCCCTTTGGAATCATCACTCACACAAACTTTCGCTTGAATTGGCCCAGTGGCTTTGGAAGAGAAGACCAAAAAATGGTGTTGACGCATGGCGGACGACGGACAGAAGGGGATGAAATTAGCTCAGCTTGACTTTGTCAAGATGAGCTAATAAGAGAGGTTAGACGGACAAACAATATACCCTATATGCAGAAAGATAGAGGGAAAGACAGAGGTAAAACAATATGCCCCCTGACTATTCATTGTGGGCATAACAAGGACATACATCAATTGTAACCAGACCGTCCAAGGCAGCCACTTGAAATTCTGAGAATGTGTTCTATCCCCGCTCGACGGTTTAGTATCTTTCTTGAGTCCTGTGACCGGGTGAAAACGCCGTGGATGTACCCATAAGAGAAGTCTCAAATCTGCCAAGGGTTAAACATTTGTTAATAATAACAAGATATAAAACTAGAAGGGTGGTTAGTACTGCCGGCAGGTCATAAAAAGTATACACTCTGTTACATGTACAGTAGATTGTGGAGAGAGTTTTCGGAGTAGCGACTCGAAATTTTCAACGTTCGTTCTAGAAGCTCTGCCCAACTTGACCTGTGTCTGAAAAATCCAACAACCGAGCACATAGCCTGTGGGGCCTCACACGCATGCGCATACGCTCTTTTCGAATTGGACTTGAGGAAATGCGCAATTCGTGTCTCCTTTCCAGGCATCCGATGGAGCAACTATTCATGAATGCTGAGTGAAAATTTCGTGGAAATCCGCGGAGAATTCGCTGACATATAGCGTTTTTGAAGAGAGGAGGTAATTTTCTGAATTTGGTCTTTTTCAAGTCGGAGCGAAAGAAGAAGGTGGGAATGGGCACAGTCTCTCGTGGTGCCCCCTCTCTGGGGTAGGTCCACTTAAAAGTTACAATAGAGTGTGGCTGACAGAGGAATGGCTGTAAATCAAAGTAGTTTCTTTAAGAACAGCACCCAGGGATCCCATCGCAACCTTGAAACCTATGAGAATCATCGGAAGTTAAAAGTGAAAAGAAAACGTCGGTGAGTAGGTTTTTGGTGGAAAAGATTAATGAGAATTTGCATACAAGACATTAAAATAGCACTTCAGACATACGCTCACTGTGTCCAGACCGCTGAAGGCAGCGACTTGCAATTTTCAGAACTTGTTCTACGTACCCTGGCCGACATTTGGGCCTAAAATCGAGTGTTCTGACAGCGTGGAAAACACCACGCCTCACGTGGAAACCGTGGGGACGGTTCAATGCAATGAAATTTCCATTCATTATTTACCAGTCAACGGCAGAGTTTGGCATTATTTCTGTCTGATGAACTGTTCAACTTTAACTATTTACACCTTTATATAGGACCGAAAGATCACTGCATGCTTACCAATATTCAGGTACTGATTTTACGAAAATAACCATTATTTCAACAGTACCCACTTGGGAACTCTAAATCTGCCAAGGATTAAACTTTTAATAATAACATGTAAAACAAAAGTTGTCATACTTTGCTAGCCACATGCACCCACAGACAACAGTCAGCACTCAATCAATTAGGAATGGAGTAAATTGCGACTTAAACTTAACAAATTTTGAAAAATGGAGCTATTTTCCACGGCACTTATCTTTATGCATCCGAAACAGGGATTGGGTTAAACTTTACAGCTACCTTATCAAGGAAAATCTTCTTGGACTTGAACTGTAAATCTGAATGTCAACAGAATTTTCAGATATTACCAAAATCACAATTATTCAGTCAGTACCCACATGAGAGTCTCAAATCTGCTAAGGGTTAAACTTTTAATACTCACATATAAAACAAAAGTTTTCATACTATGACTGCTGCATACAGCTATTGAAAACATTCAGCACTCAATCAATTTGGAATGGAGTAAATTGTCACTTAATCGTACCAAATTCTGAAAAAGCGTGAGTTTTTTGGACAGCATCTATCTTTATGCAAACAGAATGGGCATATGGTTAAACTTTACAACCAAACGTACAACAGAAAATATGCTCGATAGGTAATTGTGAATACGAACATGTGCATCACTTTTCGATATACTATTCGTAAATGGAAGAAAAATGAACTAAAAAATGAGCCACTTTTATGAACGAGTTAAGGGTACTCAAATTCAAGCCTCGAAAACGAGTTTAAGGTTAAAACTTTGAATAGAATATATAACAGCCAAACTATTCTTGGATGAATGCTCAAACTTCTCATAGGAAACGTTTTGAAAAAATGTGGCCGCAGAGCTGAGAAATTGCATGTGAAAATTTACCAGTTTTTCCAAAATTGCACTTTGCTCAGAATTTTGAGGTCAAAAGGGAGCAATGTGAGTAATACAGCTTATGTAGTCAGGTGTAGAGTAAGTCATGCTACAAATATAATGAAAGCTCCAGCCAAATTGTCCTGGGTCTTGTTTGAGAATTGTGGCAAAACGGAACATTGTGACAACATTTTGCACGGTTTTGGCAGAAAATGAAAAACTTCAGAAATGCCATGATCCAGATGAGAAACTTCTAATGAAGCTCTACATATGTGCCAAATTTCAGTAGAATAGTAAAGAATCCATCAGACAAAAATCATTGAAATAGAAAATAATGTTAATACTAGAGAAATAGAATTTACAGCATCCAGTAAATTCAACCTTGTAAGAAAAGAGTTAAAATATCTATTGGGAAAAAACTATATAGAAAGAGAATTTATGGAGGGTTATTTTCGGGAGTAACATATTTTTAAACAAATCTGGAATGGATTTTCGTAAACAGTATATACAGATATTCATAATGGAATCAGAACAATTCTTCTAAGAAACCAGAAAAGGCATATATGTGCACAGCATTCAAAAGGTTTGTCAAGAGAATGCATTGGGTGTCCAAAAATGTGATTCCCAGCAATGCTAAAAAAATGCACTCAGTTATCCCTGGGCGACCTCAATGACCTTGTCCATATTGTGAACCTCTATGGAGTGTTGACTCATTTGGTGTTGGTCCCCATGTCTATGTGTCATACAATCCTTGAGATATGAGCATGACCCACTTTCAAAAATTTTGGCCACGACCACTTTTTTACGTCAAAGTGCATGTGTGTATGTCAGGAATGCTTCAGTGGGTCAACAAATGTGATTTCTAGCAATTATGAAAGATGCACTTAATGACCCCTAGGTGACCTCCATGACCTTGACCCATATTTTGAATCTCCATCGAGTGTCGACTCATTTGGTGTTGGTCCCAGGTCCATATGTCATACCATGCTTGAGGTATGAGCCTGACCCACTTTCAAAAATTTTGGCAATGCCGACTTTTTTTGTCAAAATGCATGTGTCTACGCCAGGAATGCTTTAGGGGGTCAAAAATGTGATTTCCAGCAATTATGAAAAATGCACTCAATGACCCCTAGGTGACCTCCGTGACCTTGACCCATATTTTGAATCTCCATCGAGTGTCAACTCATTTGGTGTTGGTCCCAGGTCCATACATCATACCACACCTGAGATATGGGCGTGACCCACTTTCAAAACACCTCTACAGACACCACTAATACCCCACGAATCTGAAAAACATAGGTGGACGAGAACTTGTGACTGTCTATCAGCATGCCAAAAATTAACGAGATAGGGCAATTCATTTTCGAGTTATCTTGCGGACAAAAAAGTGATGAGAAGACAGAAGACCAGGAGAAGAAGAAGTAGAAGAAGAAAAAAAAAAAGAAAAAAAAAAAAGAAAAAGAAACCGTGCAAAAACAATAGTCTGTGTGTTTCACACAGACTAATTACTGGTCCAAGCTGCAAGACATAATTGAATTAGCATTAGAAATAAATCCAACAGTGGTGAAAAATTGAGGTTATAAACTCCGACCTACTTGCAGAACACAGTACATTACAGACTCTGATGATGCTATACAGTTTGAAAAATGTTATTTCCAAGCCAGCAAGAATAGGTGATACATAAAGATCTCTGTTTGACCCTGTAATTATTAGCAACACAGTTACAGTTGCTCACTTGGGTACTGTTGACCTAGGTTTATCAGATCATCTGAGGTATACGCCAATATAGTTTACATTCAGCCTAAACAATCGCCAATCAGGAGACACATCTGAAATTACAAAAGGGCCAATTTTATAAAAATGAATGCATTCATTAATGAGGCAGATTGGGAGAACCTGATATGGTATCGCGGAACTAAATATTGAAATTAGAGTGAACCGCCTTAAAATGTTGCACTCGGAAATGATGCAATCTCTAAAAATAAACAGCCTTGGGAAAATCCATTGTTTCAATAAATGTTTGAAACATTCTATTGACATCTTGCATTATTGTTGAATATTCCTGATAAAAAAGAGGGTGATTTGATGACTTTTGGACCTAAAAAATACAATTTACTTTTTGTGTGTTTTTGTAGGGAATTGCCTGAAAAATATGTGCATGTGACTGGTACTTCCCTTTGTGTCAGTTTTTCTCTCTTATTTGTTGCATGACTCCCTGTTTTCAGATCAGAAACAGTTGTCTGAAGGGCTGTACTTGACAGAGATATTTGAATGCCAAAATTAAAGTGATGCGATCATATTTAGTTTCTGCCTCAACGTTATAATGATCGCCTATGGGAAAATATTTAGTTCTGTGATACCATATGTAAAGAGGACAACATCAATGTTTCTGTATCAAACTTTGTTTCACCTTTCTTGGAAATTGCAGAGAAATGTATACCATGTTCTAAAGTTATTATTAGGAACTTTGACAAGCCATGGTTTGACAGTGCTATTAGAAGTGCTATCCATCTTCATTATCGATTTTGTAAGTCTGCACTAAAAGGAAATTGCACCAACATATGGACAAAATATAAAACAGCTAGAAATAAGGTTAACAACCTGAAAAAATTGCCAAAGAACAAGATCTGGAACAAATTGATGACTTAATATCCGAAAGCAATGACCAACAACAGTTTTGGCATGTTGTCAAAATGTTTCAAAATAATTATAAAAATGAACCAGACTTACCTTGGGATTTTAATTTTGTGAAGCAACAATCAGGGAGGGATTAAACCGGGCAGTGCACATGCTTGACCACTGAGCCAACCCCAGCAGATTTGACAGATTTTTTCGAACTATTGAAATTTAATCAAAGGTATGCTCTTTTCACTCTAGCCTTAGTTTTCACAGAAAACAAGCCTTTAAATCCAAACTGATTTTTTTTTTTCATCCTTGGGTAGGGAGGGCAAGGTTTAATCCCTCCCTGATTGTTGCTGCATAAAATTAAAAATGAACTGTAACTTCCCAAGGTAAGTCTGGTTTATTTTTATAATTTTATTTCATCACCAATTAGATGTCAGTCTTAAACCGGAGATTTGAAGCCAATAGTGAGAAAAAATATAATTTACTCACCTACGTCTGCAAGACGGAAGCTGTGAAGTCTTTCCCCCAAGTCGTTTGTATTTGTTTCTGATAAAATTTATAGAAAGTACTCTGAGTTGAGCTGGCTTTGGCCATGATTTTTTTGATAGGAATTAACATTGAAGCAGATGCAGCACTCACACTATGGGCTTTAAACACAACACTGTCTATTCCTGCCTTGGCCATCGCTGTTTGAATCCAGCGTGCTATAGTGGGTGTGCTTACTGATTTATGTTGCTTTATATAACTAATGAATAAGGACTCCTCCTTTTTGCGCAGACCTTGTGTTCTCTTCAAATATTCATTCAACGCATTATATACACATAATCTCCTATCTGGAGGATATGAACTCAATTCTAAAACATGTTGTGTATAACCTGCTCAGTTATGTTTTACTAACCCTTTTATTTTAAATAAATATCTGGAATGCATTCTTTGCCACCCTTCAATAGTTAATTGTTGCAATATCTGAGTTCTCGCTGCATACAGAAGAGCAGCCAAAATGGCTAATTTCAATGTTAGATCTCTAAAACTCAATTCACTCACAGGTGATAGAATTTTTAACTGGTGTAACCACGGTTGGATGAACAGGTGTCCGCAAATTGAAAGCACCATGCAAAAATAGAAAAACTATAGGATTAGATCCAGCAAGAAAGGAATCAGTTTGGATCCCAAGAGCTGACAAGGCTGATCATGCAGAGTTTTGGGAACTGTAGCTCAATCCTTTGTGAAAAAGTTCTGTTAAAAATTCAATGACTAGTTGTACAGATGGAGAAAATGGATGGATTTGGTGTTCTCTGCAGTATGTGAGCCATCTCGTGATATAAACTGCATATTGTCGTTTTGTTGATTTTCTCCAAGAAGACATGAGAATGTTGATAGCATTTTCTGAAAATCCTGAACTTGTGACCTGTTCCCTGACACTCGGCATGCTATCAATCTGAGTTTCGGAAATAATGGGTGAACTGTGGCTGTCCGTGGCAACTTCGCTGTTCAGAAGTAACCATGGATAGTCTGTGACAATCTGCATCAAAACTGAATACCACCATGGATAGTCTGTGACAATCTGCATCAAAACTGAATACCAAGGTTGAGTTGGCCAAACTGGTATGATCATTACGGTTGTTGCCCAATCGTGCATAATCTTCTGAATGCAGCAAGAGATTAAACTGAAAGGTGGAAACAGATAACCTAGGTTATAATTCCCCCAATTATAAACCTAGGTTATAATTCCCCCAATTAACAGTGAAAGCATCTATATGTGTTGCTCCTGGATCCAATGTCCAGGAACAATATTTTGCAACCTTGGCAGTTAAACAGGAAGCAAACAAATCGATATCTGAGAAGCCCCAAAGCTTACATATATCCTGGAAAGCTTCATTATTCAATTCCCAATCTAAGTGGTCATTAAACTGCCAAGATGGCTGGTCAGCCACATTTGCCAACCCAGATGCATGACACATGATAGCCAAATTCCATGTGCTCGACATAATTCCCAAATTTCCGTACTTATGTCATTACATGTACAAGATTTTAGACCACCCATATTTTTGACATATGCCAAAGCAGTTGTACTGTCTGTCATTATTAGAATATGCCGATTCTCAATGCAAGATAAAAATGTCTGTATAGCAAATTTTATTGCTAAAAGTTCCAAGCAATTTATGTGCATGCCACTTTCCATTTCTGACCATCAACTTCCAATAGATTCACCTTTAACCACACCCCAACTGTGCAAACTACTATCTGTTTAACAATTGTGACACTAGGTGTCCCATGATCAATATGACGAAATTGAGTATCGACATTCAATCTCCACCAATTTAGTTCCATTTTCATGGATTCGGTTATTTCCATGTCAGCATCAAAGTTATCAGAATTGTGCTGAAAAACCATAATTTTTTGCATTTCAAGCTGACGATTATGCAGCACACCAAATTCCACTGATGAAAAAGTGGAGATAAGAAGCCCAATGACTGCACACACTTTTCTAATAGGAGCATAAGGGCAATGTAAAAGTTCAGTGCATGCATTTTTAGCTCACCTGGCCTACAAGGCCATGTGAGCATTTCTCATCACTTGGCATCCGTCGTCGTCCGGCATCCGTCGTCCGTAAACTTTTCACATTTTCATCTTCTTCTCTGTAACCGCTGAGCCAGTCTGAACCAAACTTGGCAGGAATGGTCTATGGGAGGTCCTCTACAAACGATCCTCATTTTGTTCCCGTCGGATGAAAAACATGGCTTCCAGAGGCATTCTTTGACTCTGGTTGGTGGATTTTCAAAATCTTCTCCTCTGAAACTGCCAGGCCAAAAGTTTTTAAACTTCATATAAATGATGACTGGGACCCCCTCTACCAACGATCCTCATTTAATGTTGATCGGGTTACAAACATGGCCACAATTGCGGTTTACAGTTACTATAGAAACCCTATGGGAAATCACATTTTCATCTTCTTCTCTGGAACTACTGGGCCGACGTGAACCAAACTTGGCAGGGATGGTCTATGGGAGGTCCTCTACAAAGATCTTCATTTTGTTCCCATGGGTTGAAAAACATGGCTGCCAGAGGCATTCTTTGATTCTGATTGGTGGATTTTCAAAAATCTTCTCCTCTGAAACTGCCAGGCCAAATGTTTTGATACTTCACATAAATGATGACTGGGACCTCCTTACCAACGATCCTCATTTAATGTTGATCGGGTTGTAAACATGGCCACAACTGCGGCTTATAGTAAACCCTATGGGAAATCACATTTTCATCTTCTTCTCTGGAACTACTGAGCCGACGTGAAAACAAACCTGGCAGGGATAGTCTATGGAGTCTCCTCTATTTGTTCCCATGCATTTGAAAACATGGCTGCCAGAGGCATTCTTTTATTCTGATTGGTGGATTTTGAAAAATCTTCTCCTCTGAAACCACAGGGTCAAATATTTTGTAACTTTGAATGGTTGATGACTGGGACCTTCCCATACCAATGCTCCTCATTTAATGTTGATTGGGTTGTAAACATGGCCACAATTGTGGCTTATAGTTACTATAGAAACCCTATGGGAAATCACATTTTCATTTACTTCTCTGGAACTTCTGAGCCGACGTGAACCAAACCTGGCAGGGATAGTCTATGGGAGGTCTTCTACACATGCTCCTCATTTTTGTTACCATGCATTGAAAAACATGGCTGCCAGAAGCATTTTGTGATTCCCATTGGAGGATTTTGAAAAATCTTCTCTGAAACCACAGGGCGAATTGTTTTGAAACTTTGCATGGTTGATGAATGGGGCACCCTCTACCAACGATCCTCATTTAATGTTGATCGTGTTGCAACCATGGCCACAATTGCAGTTTATAGTTACTATAGAAACTCTATGGGAAATCACATTTTCATCTTCTTCTCTGGAACTACTGAGCCGACGTAAACCAAACTTTGCAGAAATGGTCTATAGGAGGCCCTCTACAAACTATCCTCTTTTTTGTTCCCATTGGTTAGAAAATATGGCCACTAGAGATGTTCTCTGATTCTGATTGATGGATTTTGCAAAAATCTTCCCCTCTGAAACTACAAAAGTCAAATGTTTTGAAACTTATCTTCCCCTCTGAAACAACAAAAGTCAAATGTTTTGAAACCTCACATGATTGAGGACTGGGACACCTTCTACCAATGATCCTCATGTAATGTTGATGTTATGTTGCAAACATGGCCACTATTGTAGCTCATAGTTACCATGGAAAGCCTATGGGAAATCACATTTTTTTATGTAGTTCCAGGTGAGCGATTACAGGCTTTTTAGAGCCTCCAGTTTACTTTTTGCTTTTTCTCTGTTGATAGGTAATCTGTCATATCATGTGTGTTAATAACATTGCCCAGAAATACTTTTTCCTGTGATGGTTCAAGAACTGACTTACTTGGGTGGATCATAAATCCGAGGTCAGTCAGGAACGAAACAGTGGCTTGCACATTATCTGTACACAAGTCTTTTGTTGTGCCCATACAAAGGACATCGTCAGTAAAACTGGTATTTGTATAGCCTCACAGTTGAAGGTTTGAAATAACAGGCTTTAACAATTTTGTGAACAATCTAGGGGCTGCGGCATACCCATTTGATAGACATGTATACTGATACTAATTCCTTCCATTTAAAGCAAAAGTATTTTTGATGTTGTTCAGCAAGGTTCACTGAATAAATAAGCATGTCTGCCGATGCCAGATTAATTCCCTGGGTGATTAAAAACAAAGTTCTTTTGACTGTCTCCATTTTGAAATGGTAGTAAGGCACATACTCATTAAATTTGTTCTAGTTTAAAGTTAGCTCGACTTCATCTGTGTCAGGCTTCGGGCGAATGAAAATGAGCGATATACATTGATCCAGCAATTTTGGTACCACCGTGAGCACACCTTGGGAAAGTAATTTTTCTATCGTCATGTCTACCATGACAATTTCTGATTGACAAGTTTTAACTTGATTTTGAACAAATTTGCCCCTTTTCTGCTCGGGTGGGCCATACTCTGTGAACTCGAGGCGACAATGCTGAACAATGTCCAAAATAAATTGATCACTTGTCAATGATCGCCAGTTATCAATGTAATGACACAGTCGTCCTGCAAAAAATGTGTTCTCGGTATTTTCATTCCTTTTGTTATGTACATGTACAGATTTCTCACTTACCTGAGATTCATTTAGTGTCAAGGTGGAACTTTGTAGTTCCCCCTTTTGGCACTTTTTTGCTCTTTTGAGTAAGGATGTATAGAGCTCCATCTAGAGTCCCTCTGTGAGTAACTTGCACGACTTGGTGCTTTCCCTCCACAGCCTCTGCCTCGTGAAGGTGGAATTTTTCATCCATAATCTTTGATGTGGGCCATCTTACTCCCCAACTTTGAGGTGTCCTCAGTTTCTCTAGCTGTTTTTGATGCATCATCACCCCCAAAAAAATTGTAAATGGACGTGATGGCATGCACATCTTGACATAGTCAGAAATTAAATCTGGTTTCAACATCTCATGCCAAAACATACAAAGCTGAAAATTACTATGTTCAAATAAAGCCACAGCATCATTAGACTGATCAATAAGACTTCCCAACTGAGGATATTCCTGTTCAAGCTGTGCTGCCAAATCTAACACTTTTGCCATAATGACGGCAGCTTTAACAATTGAAGTTTCTATTGCTTGTAGTTTTACATCGTATCTTCGAACTGATGAGGATAACACATCCCACACAAGTTGATTTATACGAACAACCTGGAGTCCATCACAGTTAGCTGGACAAGAGTTTGTTTCATCTTTTGTAAGAGAACGATACTGTTCTTCGTCTATGCCTTTTCTAAACATATCAGTTCTTGATTGTGCACGTCCAGTGTCAATATCAAGAACAACAATTTCAAAAGCTTTCAGGCGTTTTGAAAGATATGAAAAACGACTTGACGATGGAACATCCATCTCCAAATCTCCAGACTCACTGGGTTCTCGTTCGACGTTTACCGGTTCGTCTGGGTATTCGTGAGCATCATCATCGTATGTACTTTGATTTTCCAAAGTGATGATTCTTTGCTCCATTTCGACAGTTTCAGAACCTTGTTCTTGTTGGGTGTTCTGAATTTGCTTAAGAGTATGAAGTGTTTCTTCTCGGGATTTTCCCCGAGTTTAAGAAGATGTCTTTTGCTTGCTAGAACTCGATTTTGATGTTGACACTTCTTTCTTCGACAAGACACCGGTTAGTGTGTCTGCGACCTCACCTATTGTCGAGCTAGTAGTACTCTTACTCAAAGTAGCACTTTTGTCGCCAACTTCATTGACATTTACTGTCTCTTGTGACATTATATTAAATTTAGCATGTTTGCAATAAATCTCTGAGTGTAAGTGTCAATATTTCGTGTTGTAGCAAACACGTGTTCACTTTCAACGAAAGAAACAAAATGGCACTTAACACTGTTCATGGTAACGCTGAAAGCACTTCTGCTGGGGTCAGCTCAGTGGTCACGCATGCGCACTGCCCAGTTTAAGGCCGACACTTGATTGGTGATGAAATAAAATTTTGCCTTTGATCTGAGAATTCCAATGCTGATATGCAATCCTGATACAACCCCTAGCTTCGTCGAAACTGACAATGAAAATGCCCATCTCCTAAATGAAACATTCGTTAAAAACAGCAAAATTAACTCAAAAAACAAACAATTTCCCTTTTTCAAATGCAGATGCTCACCCTCTATTAGTAAGGTTCCTTTTAATAAGGAAGACATCACTAACATTCTCAAATCTCTCAAAACAAATAAAAGTAGTGGCCATGATGGAATCGGACATAGAATGGTGAAGGAAACTAAATTCAGTGTTAGCAGGTCCTTATTTCTCCTCTTTGACAAGTCACTGGAATTGGCAGTATTTCCTTCTGAGTGGAAGTGTGCTGATGTAATCCCTATATTTAAAAAGGGGGATCGTCACGACCCTAAAACTTAATCCATTTTTAGCTTAACTTGACAAAGTCAAGATAAAGCTATTGCCATCACGTCTGTGAGTCTGTTCACATTTTCCTTTAGCACGGGCTACACCCTGCAGTTCTTGTCTGATCGTCACAAAATTTCATATGCAGGTTTGGGGTCATGTCTAGATGAGAACGTCCCCTTTTGGTCGCAATCAATCAACCGGTATGGCTGCCCGAGCCCAAAACCCAAAAACCATTAGCACAGTCTACAGGTCGTATTTATGAAGGGATTTCATTGTAACTTGGTAGGATGCCTCTGTATAATGCCTAGATGAGAAAGTCCCTTTTTGGGCATGATCTGTCAACCGTGATGGCTGCCCAAGCCAGAAACCCAAAAACTTTTAGCACAATCTGCATGCCGGTCATGTTTAATATGGAGGGATTTCATTGTAACTTGGTAGGATGACTCTTTATGATGTCCAGATGAGAATTTCCCCATTTTGGCATGATCTGCCAATCGTGACGACTACCCGAGTCCAAAACCTGAAAACCTTTAGCACAGTCTACAGGTATTATTTATTGAGGAATTTCATTCTAACTTGGTGGGTTGACTTCATATAATGTCTAGATGAGAAAGTCCCCTTTTAGACACGATTGGGCAGCTGTGATGGCTACAGGGGCCCGAAACCCGAAAACCTTTAGCAGAGTCTACAGGTCATATTTATTAAGGGATTTCATTGTAACTTGGTAGGATGACTCCAAATAATGTCTAGATGAGAACATCCCCTGTTGGTCGCGATCATTCAGCCTTTATGGCTGCCCGAGCCCAAAGACATTTAGCATAGTCTGTAGGTCGTATTTATTGAGGGATTTCATTGTAACTTGTTAGGTTGACTCCATATAATGCCTAGATGACGACATCCCCTTTTGGTCATGATTGGTCAACTGTAATGGCTACAGGTGCCCGAAGCCTGAAAATCTTGAGCACAGTCTACAGGTCATATTTATGAAGGGATTTCATTGTAACTTTGTAGGATCACTCCAGATGATGCCCAGGTGAGAATGTCCCCTTTTGGTTGCAATCATTCAACCATTATGGCTGCCCGAGCCCGAAGCCCAAATACCTTTAGCACAGTCTACAGGTCATATTTATGATGGGATTTCATTGTAACTTGGTAGGTTTGACTTCATATAATTTCTAGATGAGAACTTCCCCTTTTGGACATGATTGGGCAATTGTGATAGCTACAGGGGCCTGAAGCCCGAAAACCTTTAGAACAGTCTACAGGTCATAATTATGAAGGGATTTCATTGTAGCTTAGTATGATGACTCCAAATAATGTCTAGATGAGAACGTCCCCTTTTGGTCGCAATCATTCAGCCTTGATGGCTGCCCGAGCCCAAAAACCTTTAGCATAGTCTATAGGTCGTATTTATGGAAGGATTTCATTGTAACTTGTTAGGTTGACTACATATAATGCCTAGATGATGACACACCATTTTGGTCGTGATTGGTCAACTGTGATGGCTACAGGTGCCTGAAACCTGAAAAATCTTGGTCATATAGGTCATATTTATGAAGGGATTTCATTGTAACTTCGTAGGATCACTCCAGATGATGCCCAGATGAGAATGTCCCCTTTTAGTTGCGATCATTCAGCCATGATGGCTGCCTGAGCCCAAAGCCTGAAACCTTTAGCACAGTCTTCAGTTCATATTTATGAAGGGATTTCATTGTAACTTGGTAGGTTGACTTCATATAATGTCTAGATGAGAACAGCTCCTTTTGGACACTATTAGGCAACTGTGATGGCTGCAGGGTCCTGGAGCCTGAAAACCTTTAGCACAGTCTACAGGTGATATTTATGAAGGGATTTCATTGTACCTTGGTAGGATGACTCCAAATAATGTCTAGATGAGAATGTCCCCTTTTGGTCACGATCATTCAGGCTTGATGGCTGCCCGAGCCCAAAATCCCAAAACCTTTAGCATAGTCTATAGGTCATATTTATGGAAGGATTTCATTGTAACCTGTTATTTTGACTCCATATAATGCCTAGATGATGACATCCCCTTCTGGTCGTGATTGGTCAACTGTGACGGCTTCAGGGGCCCGAAGCCTGAAAACCTTGAGCACAGTCTACAGGTCATATTTATGAAGGGATTTCATTGTAACTTCGTATGATCACTCCAGATGATGCCCAGATGAGAATGTCCCCTTTTGGTTGAGATCATTCAACCATGATGGCTGCCTGAGCCCAAAAACCTTTAGCACAATCTACAGGTCATATTTATGAAGGGATTTCACTGTAACTTGGTAGGTTGACTTCATATAATGTCTAGATGAGAACGTCCCCTTTGGACGCAATTGGGAAACTGACTGCTACAGGGGCCCGAAAACCTTTAGCACAGTCTACAGGCCATATTTATGAAGGGATTTCAATGTTACTTGATAGGATGACTTGTTTTGGAATAATTTCACTGTAACTTGGTAACTTTCGTTGATATACGTTAACTGTGAGGGCCACATACATTAACTGTGAAGTCGTAGTAACCCACCCCTCAGCTCTTTAGTACAGTGTACACCTCATATTATTTTTTTCAAAAAATAGCATACAGGGAACAGAAATGAACATATTCCCAATTATCACAATTCTTGTCTTATTTCATAATCCTTTCATAAACATTGAACATTATCCTTTTCATCAAACACAACACACAAGTTAAGCTACAGTGTCATTGACACTTTCATTTTATTGTGTTGTAACAAGTTGTTTTTAAGGAAGTCTTCACATATTTTACAGATAATAGTCTATTCTTTGAGCTTTCAGTTTTTCAGTTGTTAGAAGTTTATCACAACCTCTGTGACACAGTAGATAAAAAGATAATAGTTTGTTATGACATCACAATTTGATTTTGTTCAAATCAAGTTGCCTCGCCCGTGGGTAGGGCCACACCCAAAAAGTGTGCTGAAATCTTAAAAAATATTCTTCTCATGAACCAGCAGTAGCAGAGACTTGATATTTGGTGTGCAGCTTCCTTTTGAGGTGTAGACTCAGATTTGTTCAAGAGAAGTTTGTGGGGCTATATTTGGCATTGTAATGGGAGGGGAAAGAGTATTTGCCCCTCCCAAAATTTCTATTTTCCAAACCGAGAGGCAAATTTTGACCAAATTTAATTCATGCCAAAAAATTTTTCCCGTCGCCCCATGGGAACCACAGGAGCTAAAAATAGAAAAAATTAAAATGCCCATATCTCCAAAACTACACGGCACTGAGAATTCTTATTTGTTCTGAAGCTTCCTTAGGACCAACAGAATGGAAGGGTAAAAAAAAAATTGTCATCGGCTTTATCATGGGGTACTTTTGGGGGACTTTGAAAAAGTGCTGAGTCAGCATTTTTTAACACTGTGGGTAATGGGAAAAACATATAAGACTACTTTTCTCCCAAACCACTGCTCCAAAAGCTTTCAAATTTCACATTTTACATCTTGGAAGATTGTTTCAAATGTTTATTGAAATCAATTGCCTGGGTCCATATTTGGGCTCTCTATGGGAGTATGAGGAGTATTTTTTAAAAATCTTCTTCTTCAGCTCTACCAATTAGAATCTTCTGATATTTGGTATGCAGCATCCTTAGAGGGGTGAGATGCAAGTTTGTTGAAGCCAAGCCCCTGGGTTCATATTTAGGCTGAAAATTTGGGGTCCGTTGCGGACTTAGAAATTTTGGACCTAAATCCGGAAATTTTTTTTTGTTTTTTTTTATGCGTTTCGGTCAATTTTAAGACAAAAAAAATTTTTTTTTCTTACACTGAACATTTGGGGTCTGGGTGGAATTTAGAAAATTTTGGACCAAAATCCGGAATTTTTTGTTTGCTTTTCATGCGTTTCGGTCAATTTTAAGAGAAAAAAACCATTTTTTTTTTACACTGAAAATTTGGGGTCTGGGTGGGACTTAGAAAATTTTGGACCAAAATCCGAATTTTTGTTTTTGTTTTTTATGCATTTCGGTCAATTTTAAGAGAAAAAAACTTTTTTTTTTACCCTGAAAATTTGGGGTCCGGGTGGGACTTAGAAAATTTAGGACCAAAATCCGTAATTTTTTTGTTGGTTTTTTATGCGTTTCAGTCAATTTTAAGAGAAAATTTTGAATCGGCTGCTTCCGCCTGCGTAATATGCAAATTCAGCAGTTGAAAAAATATTATTTTTCAAAAAATTTCAACAAAACCATATCATGTAACCCCTCATTGGAACGAGCACATCGAGCTCGTTCCAACGTGGGGTCATATGATATAGTTTTGTTGAAATTAGTTGAAAAATTTAAAAAAATGATATTTAAAATAATAAATTTTGATATTGTCTGCGTTGGGTAAAGGGTTAAGAAGAAGAAAAAAATTTAGGCTGAAAATATTTTATTATTCATCAGATAGTTGCATCTAAGCACTTAATTCTACGAACTGCACCTCAGAAGAAATCAGCGACAGTACTTGTCTTTTTCAAATTTCTCGGATGCCATAGAATTAAGAAAGGACGCTGGTTTTGTTTACATTGGCATGGCGGGGGTTCGAACCCACGCTGAGAGAGTTTCCTTCGGCACCAACCGCCTAGCGAAACTATACTGAACCACGCACACCACTCGGCCACCGACATACCCCTGGGGTCTGTCGGTGGCCGAGTGGTGTGCGTGGTTCGGTATAGTGGCCGAGTGGTGTGCGTGATTCAGTTTAGTTTCACTAGGCGGTTGGTTCGAACCCCCGCCATGCCAATTAAAATATTTTGTTTGGGGAAAAAATTCCGTTTTTTATGCGTTTATCTCAATTTTGGGACGTAAAAGTGCAGGAACTGAAAATAGAAGGAAAATCCTGTGTATTGTGTGGGCACAATCGCTTCATCTAGTTGGTATATGCTTTTCTTAGGAGGGGCATATGCACCTTATTCAAGTCCCTGGTTTGATATTTAGACTACCATGTCAGGTGAGCGCCCGCAGGCCCCCTGGGGCCTCTTGTTTTCAAATTAAAACAGTATGATATTTTGGGGCCACTAGGCTGCTGGTTCCACAGCTACTTAACAGACAAAAAACAGAGAGTAAACATAAATAGTTGTTACTCTAGCTACATGGAAATCGAGGCAGGTGTCCCACAGGGATCAGTTCGGGGTCAGTTTCTCTTTCTTGTCTACATCAATGACATTGTTGATAGAATAGATTCAATTACTTGTCTCTTTGCTGATGACACCTGCTTGACTGAATCTTCCGGTGATGCTGCTATTGTTCAAGCAAAGATGAATTTGGAACTCGAAAAAGTAAGCGATTGGGCTAATCAGTAGCTGGTCTCAGTTAAGGCAAAAAATTCAAAAACTGTCCTGTTTACACTCAGTAGAAATACTCCCCAGTTAAACATCTTGTTCAATAGTGAATTAATAAAATTTTTAGCTCATCTTGACAAAGTCAAGCTGAGCTAATCTCATCACTCTCCGTCCGTCGTCCATCCATCATCCATCTGTCCGTCATCCATCAACACCACGTTTTGGTCTTCTCCTCCAAAGCCACTGGGCCAATTCAAGTGAAAGTTTGTGTGAGTGATGGTCCCAAAGGGGCATTGCATTTTTAGCTCACCTGACTGAAAGTCAGGGTGAGCTATTCTGATCATTTTTCGTCTGTCCGTCGTGAAGGTGGTGTTTGGGCTTTTTCTCCCAAACCACTGGCCACATATTAATGAAATTTCATGTGAGTAGGGGTTATATAAGTGGATTTTGATTTTTTGTCAAATTAGGTTTCGGCTCACATTGAGCAGAGGGATGGGGCAAAAATGCTCCAATTCTTAAAAAATCTTCTTCTCAAGAACCAGCAAGTAGCAGAGACTTGATATTTGGTATGCAGCTTCCTTTTGGGGTGTAGACTCAAGTTTGTTCAAGGGAAGTTGGAGGGGCTATATTTGACGATGTTAAAGTAGGGGCAAAAATTTTGGCCCTGCCCTAAATTTCTATTTTCCAAACCGCGAGGCCGATTTGAACCAAATTTTACATGACTGCTTATTGGGTCATAAGTACCTAATTTGTGCCGAAATTTTTTTCCCCATAGCCCCGTGGGAACCACAGGAGCTAAAAATAGAAAAAAATTAAAACGCCCATATCTCCAAAACTACACAGCACTGAGAATTCTTATATGTTGTGAAGCTTCCTTAGGACCAACAGAATGGAATGATAAAAAAAAATTGCCATCAGTTTTATCATGGGGTACTTTTTGGGGACTTTGAAAAAGTGCTGAGTCAGCATTTTTTAACACTGTGGATAATGGGAAAAACATAAGACTACTTTTCTCAGAAACCACTGCTCGAAAAGCTTTAAAATTTCTCATATAACATCTTTGTAAGATTGTTTCACATGTTTATTGAAATCAGTTGCCAGGGTCGATATTTGGGCTCTCTATGGGAGCCCAAATGTTTAAATTAGTGCAGTTTGAGGAGTATTTTTTAAAAATCTTCTTCTTCAGATCTAGCAATAAGAATGTTTTGATATTTGGTATGCAGCATCCTCAGTGGGGTGAGATTCAAGTTTGTTGAGGCCAAATCCCTGGGTTCATATTCAGGCTGAAAATTTGGGGTCCCGTTGCAGACCTCGAAATTTTGGACGAAAATCCGAAATTTTTTTTGTTGTTTTTTCTGCATTTCGGTCAATTTTAAGACAAAAAAATTTTTTTTTTTTTTCCCTTGAAAATTTGGGGTCCGGGTGGGACTTAGAAAATTGAGGACCAAAATCCAAATTTTTTTTTTTTGTTTTTTCTGCCTTTCGGTCAATTTTAAGACAAAAAAAAACAAAAAAAAACTTTATTTCCCCTGAAAATTTGGGGTCCGGGTGGGACTTAAAACATTTTGGACCAAAATCCGAAAAATTTTTTTTTGTTTTTTTATGCGTTTCCATCAATTTTAAGACAAAAAAAAAAAATTTTTTTTTCCCCTGAAAATTTGGGGTCCGGGTGGGACTTAGAAAGTTTTGGACCAAAATCCGAAAAAAAATTTTTTGTTTGTTTTTTTCTGCGTTTCGGTCAATTTTAAGACGAAAAAAAAAAAAAAAAAAAATTTTTCCCCTGAAAATTTGGGGTCCAGGTGGGACTTAGAAAATTTTGGACCAAAATCTGAAAAAATTTTGGGTTTTTTTTTTCTGCGTTTTGGTCAATTTTAAGACAAAAAAAAAAAAAAAAATTTTTCCCCTGAAAATTTGGGGTCCGGGTGGGACTTCGAAAATTTTGGACCAAAATCCGCAAAAATTTTTTTTGTTTTTTTCTGCGTTTCGGTCAATTTTAAGACAAAAAAAAAAAAAAAAAATTCCTCTGAAAATTTGGGGTCCGGGTAGGACTTTGAAAATTTTGGACCAAAATCCGGAAATTTTTTGTTTGTTTGTTTTTTATGCGTTTCTGTCAATTTTAAGACAAAAAAAAATTATTTTTTTTTACACCGAAAATTTGGGGTCCGGATGGGACTTCGAAAATTTGGGAACAAAATCCGTAATTTTTTGTTTTTGTTTTTTATGCGTTTCTGTCAATTTTAAGACAAAAAAATTTTTTTTTTTTACACCGAAAATTTGGGGTCCGGGTGGGACTTAGAAAATTCTGGACCAAAATCCGGAAATTTAGTTTTATCGTTTTTTATGCGTTTTAAGAAGAAGAAAAAAATTTAGGCTGAATGTATTTTGTTTGGGAAAAAAATCTGTTTTTTATGCATTTATCTCAATTTTGAGACGTAAAAGAGCAGGAACTGAAAATAGAAGGAAAGTCCTGTGGATTGTGTGGGCACAATCGCTCCATCTAGTTGGTATATGCTTTTCTTGGGAGGGGGCATATGCAGCTTATTCAAGTCAAGTCCCTGGTTTGATATTTAGACTACCATGTCAGGTGAGCGCCCTCAGGCCCCCTGGGGCCTCTTGTTGTTCAACTCAACATGACCAGCTCCATAGGGAGGGAGTGGGAGAAAATGCTCCAAAATATTTTTAAAATCTTCTTCTCAAGAACCAGTGTGTACAATGGCTTGGTATTTACTATGGAGCTTCCTCTTGAGGTGTAGAATCAACTTTGTTCAAACGAAGTTCATGAGGGCAATATTTGGCTTTGTAATGGGAGGGGTAAGATTTTTGGCCTCGCCCAAAATTTATATTTTCTGAACCAATGGTCCGGTATGAACTAAATTTGGTATGTGGTATTATTGGCTCATAAGTACTTGACCCATGCAAAAACAAAAAAATCCTGCATCCCCATGGGAACCCTGGGAGCTAAAAATAGAAATATTTTCAAATGCCCATATTTCCCAAAACATACGGAACAGAGAGCTGTTATTTGGTATGAAGTATCCTTAGGACCAGTAGAATTGAATGGTAAAAGAAAATGCCATCGGTTATGTTAGGGTGTTCTGTAATGGGCATCGAAGAAATGCTGAGTCAGCATATTTGCGAAAATTTTTAAAAATCTTTTCCCTAGGACCAATCATCAGAATCTTTTGATATTTGGTATACAGCATTCATAGGGGGTTAGATACAAGTTTGTTGAAATAAAGCTCATTGGTTCATATTTGGGCTCACTACAGAAACCCGAATTTTTACCATAGGGTAATATGGGGAATATTCTTTAAAAGTCTTCTTCTTCAGAACCACCAGTTAGAATGTTTTAATGTTTGGTATACATCATTGTTATGAGGGTCAGATTCAAGATTGTTCAAACCAAGTCCCTAGGTTAACATTTGGGCTTCCTACAGAACTTTGTTCAATTTGGGGGTAATTTAAAAAAATCTTCTTCTTCAGATCCACCGGTCAGAATGCTTTCCTATTTGGTATGCAACATCTCTAGAGGGGTCAGATTAAAGTTTGTTCAAATCAGATACCTAGGTATATATTTGGGCTCACTGTGGTAGCCCAAATTTTTACTTAGTGCAATATGAGGAAATTTCTTTAAAAATCTTCTTCGTCAGATCCACCAGTTGGAATGCTTTCATATTTGGTATACAACATCTCTAGTGGGGTCAGATTCCATTTTTTTTCAATTTGAGTGCCTGGGTTTATATATGGGCTTCATATGGGAACCGGAAATTCAACTTAGTACAATATCAGGGAATTTCTTAAAAAATCTTCTTCTTTAGATCCACTAGCCAGAATGCTTTCATATTTGGTATACAACATTTCTAGGGGGGTCAGATTCAAGTTTGTACCAATCGGATCCATAGATTAATATTTGAGCTTGCTATGGTAGCCCAAATTTTAACTGTGCAATATGAAGAAATTTCTTTAAAATTTCTCTTCTTCAGATCCAAAAGTCAGAATGCTTTCATATTTGGTACACAACATCTCTAGGGAAGTCAGATTCAACTGTGTTTAAATCGAGAGCCGGGGTTAATATTTGGGCTCCCTATGAGAGCCGGAATAGGCCATTTTGCTGAAGAATTAAAAATTTTGTATTCAGTACCCTCTAGAGGTGTGTAACTAAGATTAATCCACATAGGTTGTATCAAGGGGCTTCATAGGGGAGCTCTACATTTTACTCTATGATCAACTGAAGAAAAGGCATGATGCCCAGATTATTTTTGTCACTCCTGAGGTACTCAAGGATTGACAGTGTAGCCTATGGAGATGGCTTGCTTAATGTACTCATTCTTGGACTCTGTTTATATTGTGTTCTGTTCAAGATGAGTGCTTCAGGCTCTGTGGGGCCTCTTGTTTTAATTCCAACGAACACCTGGATTTAACTTGGCAATCAAATTTGTCTTGGACAGAACACATTGATAACATTTGTAAAAAGGCGTGTTCGAGATTGTCTCAAATGAGGAAGCTGAAGTATATTTTTAATAGGAAAATACTTGAAAAACTTATATCATGCATTCATACTACCAATCTTAGAATACAGAAGTTCTGTGTGGAGTGGTGCTCCACATTACCTGCTTAATTATGTGGAAGATGTTCACTGTGTTGCAGCATGAATAGTCAGTGGACTGACTAAATCTGTCACATGTGATTGACTTTTGTTGGAAGTTGGTTGGAGTAGCTTAGAAAGCAGATGTCAGATCCAGAAATTATGTAGCTTTTACAAAATAGTCAATGGGAATGCACCAACCTTTTCCAAAATCTACCGCAACCCCCCATTTCTGATACATCCCAATATAATTTACGTAACTCATCGAATTTTGTTCCTTATTCTCATCAAACAGAGCTCTTCAAACATTCCTTCTTCCTTTCCTGTATTGAAATGTGGAACACTCTCTCTGAGACTATACGAAACAGCTTGTCACTTGTGGAGTGCAGGAAGTCCATTACACTTGCCTTCTCATAAGCCTGCATGATACTTCGCAATCGGCACAAGAAAGTATAACATCATTCAAGCTAAACTACAAACTGGTTGTAGTGACCTTAATTGTGACAAATTCCATAATTATGAGTCTGATTCCCCACTTTGTCTTTGTAATGAGGGTATCGAAGATGCACAACATTACTTCTTTGTTTGTTCTTTCTATTTCGATATTTGCAATACTTTCATCGGTGGCTTGTCAAAATTCACATCCAACTGGAATTCAGTGGAGTTTATATTGTATAGTAGCCTGACATTATCCGATAGCAGTAATACATCTATTTTTTTTAACTGTTCAAAAATTTATTCGTGACTCATGCAGATTCCAGTCTTGCAGTTAGATGTGTCCATAACTAAATTATGTGCTAACAGATATACTAACGAGTCAACTTCCACCATGAATGCACTCTGACTGCAGGACAACAAGCCTGGTCTGTTGTGGGAGTGTCCACATGGCACTTCACCCCACACCCCCCACACCTCACCCACACTTTGGAATTACTGCAAATACGATGGATTGCAGCAGGGTTTCAGGTACTTGGATTCGGTTTAATTGTATTAGCGATATTATTCAATCTGCCACATTGTAAAAATTGTATACTGTTAATCAGTGTACAAGAGCAGAGGTTCTTCTAATTGGTAAGCACTTGTCCTCCAATTCTGATTTTCATTGGTAAATGACAAATAAAAATATGTTTAAACTTAAAAAAAATAAATGAATCTTGAGTGTATTTAAAATCCTAATTGGTATGAAAAAAATAAAATATAAATTGCCTGGGGGTGTGTTTCCTAATTTTTAGAATTGTAACCCTTTTTATATTTATAATAATTTTATACATTTCCAAAGCTTTGTGGGCAAAATTTAAAAAAAAAAAAAAAAAATTTGATGGACCATTAGGACAGGTGAAGAATTAAATGCTCACATTAGACATTTTGAGAGCAAAGCTTATATATTGTGAAAGCAGGCCTACAACCAGGGTTGGGCATTGGGGGGGGGGGGGGCATGTGGGGGGGGGTATCAAGGGGGAGGCCATGTGGAAGGGGGGAGGCACCTCCCCAACCTGGACATAATCCCATCATTTCTTTTCAACCTACTCACAATTGTTTACAATTGGCTGTAACATAAGTGCAAGCCCTACTTCGGAACTAACTCAAGCTTTTAGAATCTTTTCCAAACGAGTTGGAAAAGTACTAGAGTGCAAAAGCACGAAAAAGATCGAAAAAGGGTCGAGCGAGACCAGCGCTCGAAATTACAGGTACTCTCTCTGCACACCTCTTGCGTTTACCGAGCGCATGCGCAACAACCGTGACGTCTATTCCTTTATTTTCCGCCATTGTACATGGTTGGAAATTTTTTGTGACTAGTGCTAATTATGCTGTTTATTCTTCGTGAACAACTTATTCTACATATTTAGTGTGCAAGTGGATTGTATCCTTTTATCAAGCTACCCAGTTATTATTAATTAATGTTAATTTGTATTTTTATTGTTTATCTCTTCACACTTTATCTTGTTTTTCCCCCACGTGTGAACACGACCTTCGTGCTGTTTTCCGTCGGCGGGAAGCTTGATTATTTTGATATCGTGCCTAAGACTATTCCTTGTACCTCTTGCTTGCAGGTGAAGCATGTGGACGACTCTCATGCCACATGTGTCACTTGCAACATTTGCACTCAGGCCCAATCATGTGGTATTTGTGGGGTTTGGTCCTCTAAATTCTGGGCTTCTGTGAAGAAGGTGGTTCTTTCCAGAGCTAGAACCCCTCGTTCTCGGGGTATGGGTAGCCGTGCCGTAGCAGACAGCGATTCCTTGTCCCTCGAGTGAATCGTTTATTGTTCCACCTTCCCCTGCTAGTGTGCCACCTAGCGGGATGGTGTTGGGACGTTGGCATCCAGGGCCTGCTGTTCGGCAGCGGTCAGTGACAGCCCCTGTTAGCTGTCACTCTCGGAACCTTCCTCCGGTGATTCCTCACTGTGTTCCGAGTCTGGGTGTCGATCAATGCTTGCCGTCGGTCTCAGAGGATAGGCAGTTGGGGCCGTCTGCTGTGCAGAGGCCAATGACAGGTTCCTGTCATTCTTGGGACAATCCTCTGGTGTCTTCTCACCGTGTCCTAGGTCCAGCTACCGATCGACGATCGCCGTCGGTCTCTTTAGAGGATTTGCAGGCAGGACCTTCTGTTTTGCAGAGGTCAGTAATGGCCCCTGGGCGTCACAATCGGGACTATCCTCCGGTGTCTTCTCACCGTGTCCCTATTCTGTCTGCCGATCGACGTTCAACATCGGTCACTTCTGAGGATTTGGGTTCTTCTACCAGAAGGGTCCATTGGGAGGACACTCCGTCGGGCGATTCTGCTGCGACGGATTCTCAGGGTGACCTGTGCCAGGCCGTTTTGGCGCTCACCCGGTTGCTTTCTGGCAACCCTCAAGTTGGCCTCCCTGTGCCTCCTGAGGCACAACCTCCTTTGGTCGGTCGCCGAGATGTCTCGCCTGGCCCCTTGGATACTGCACAGTATTCACAGGAGGTTTCTGCTGGTCAGCCCGAGTTGGGCTACATCTCCTCTGCTACGGAGGATGATGGGTATCTTGAAGGTGATGGGCCCCCCCTCGTCAGTCTTGGGGCAGGCTTTGGATTTCGTCTTTGGCTTATTGCCGGACGTTCAACCTTCCGACCAGCCTTCTGTGACCGTCCGGCCACGGTCCACTGTTGGAGCGCCGTAACCCTGTTGAGCCTTCCAGCTTCGGGGCTTTGCGTCCTCTGCAATCGGCTCAGGTTGTTGAGTCCTTCCAGGGCTTAGATGCCAAAATGCGTTCTAAGGCCCTCAAGGGTTCCTTCTTTTCTAGAGCTGATGCCTTTCTGCCTCCATCGCGGTTTCGTGTGTACGATTCCGCCTCAACACCAGTCTTCCAAGGGATGACTACTCTGGATGAAGATTCTTCTTCCCTCGGGTTGACTAAGCCTAAGTCGGCAGTTCTCCCGATGTCGGTAGTTGAGTCTATGGTGGGCCTGTCCCGAGAGATGCTGGGTATGTTATCTCTTGCGGACCATGTCGTCGCTGCTCTGGCTGAATATTTTCCACCAGGGGAGTTTGATGACGCTCAGGTGCCTTTTCGCGTTTTGTCACAGGCTTTATGAACTTAACACACGCTCTCGCCTGTAACACGGCTAATTTGGAGCTGGCACGCCGGGATGCGGTGTTGGATTCTTTGCCATCCCTTCCTTCTGAGCAACGTGCTGTTCTGAGGTCTGCCTCTTTGGTGGGACCTCAGTTGTTCCATGGTTCCGTGGAAGCTGTTCGTGGCGAAGTTCTTCGTCATTCGAAGGACCAGCTTTTGCTGAGACAGCTTGACCAACCTGCTGCTGCGGGTGGTGGTCGTTCCAGGCCCGCCAAGCGTGCTGCTGCATCTGCCTTGTCGGCGACATCGGCTACGCCTTCAGCTCCGTCTGCTCCTTCTGCTCATAAGAAGCGCCGACGTGGCCAGGCTCGCTGGCAGCCTCAGGCTGGAAAGTCTCAGGACTCTGTCACTTCCCGAGGTGGTTTCTCCTCTCGGGGGCCTCATCGAGGCTGCAAGTGAAGGTTCTCACCTCGATTCGCCTCCAGTCGGGGGAAGGCTGTCGCTGTTTTACGACCGTTGGACAGAGATAACGTCGGACTCTTGGGTCCTCAACGTCATTCAATCTGGTCTGCGACTGTCCTTCCATCGGCACCCCAGTTTATCTCGGGTGCCCCTTCCGACTCAGGTCCCTTCCGATTCTCTGCGTCGGGACCTTCTGGTGCAGGAGATCGACAATCTCCTCTCCAAAGGGGCGATCGAGGTGGTCAGGAACACCCTTTCACCGGGGTTTTACTCGAGACTTTTCTTGGTGCCGAAGAAAAACGGCCAATATCGTCCTGTCATCGATCTGAGTACCCTGAATGAGTACATAATAGCTCCTCATTTCAGTATGGAGACTTTCCGGTCGGTTTGACGTTCAGTTCATCAGGGCGATTTTGCGGCCAGTATCGACCTGAAGGATGCCTACTTCCATGTACCCATTCATCTGGCGTCACGGAAATACCTTCGGTTCTTGTTTCGGGATCGAGTTTTTCAATTCAGAGCTCTCCCGTTCGGTTTGAACCTGGCTCCTTGGGCCTTCACCCGACTGATGTCACATGTGCTTGCTTTCCACTGCACTCAGTCGGCAGTGACTTCGTCAGCCTACCTAGACGACATCCTCCAACGTCACCACGATGCTGCTGTTCTGGAGTTCGATGTCCGGCAGTTTCTTTGCCTGCTAGCGTCGCTGGGTTTCAGAGTCAGTCGCGAGAAGTCGGATCTTCTTCCTTCTCAGCGATTCCGTCATTTGGGGATGGATTTCGACACTCTTCACAATGTAGTGTCTGTTCCCCAGGCTCGGGCGACAGTTCTTTCCACCTTGACTCGGGACCTGCTTCAATCTTCCTCGGTCTCGGCCAGGACTTTCCTTCGGATGCTGGGCCTTTGCGGTTCGGTGACAGATCTCATTCCGCTCGGTCACTTGTTTGTCCGACCTCTCCAACACTTCCTGTTGGATCATTGGCGTCCGAATGTAGATCCGCTGGACCTGGAACTCACTATTCCTCGGTCTCTGCTTTGTCACCTCCGCCCTTGGGCAGATATTCCCTGGCTGACACAGGGTGTTCCGTTGGATCTTCCTTTGGCCGATCGCATCCTTACTACGGATGCCAGCGATCGGGGCTGGGGTGCAACGTTGGATCCTCTCGGTCTGTCTACTCACGGAGAGTGGGACAGCGAGCAGGTGGGCCTTCATATCAACCAGAAGGAGCTCCTTGCTCTTCTGTTGAGTTTTCGGCTTTGGATCCCTCATCTGTCGGACCATGTTGTCCTACTTCTTTCGGACAATTCAACAGTAGTGGCCTACATACGGAATCAAGGAGGCACACATTCGATTCCCATGTATCGGCTGTCTCGGGATTTTCTTCTGTTGGCGCGGGATGTGAACGCTCGGGTGTCAATTCAACACATTCCCGGGCGTCTCAATGTCCTAGGAGACTCCCTGTCCTGACACGACAGTGTCCTTCCAACCGAATGGATGCTACATTGGTCGGTGTTTCAGGCGATTTGCGAGCAGTGGGGCCATCCTCAGGTCGACCTTTTCGCTACTCACTGGAATCATCAGGTAGAGACCTTTGTCTCCCCTTGTCCAGATCCTCTGGCATTTGCAGCAGACGCTCTGTCTCTGGACTGGACAGGTTGGATCGGCTATGCCTTTCCTCCTGCGCCGATTCTTCCTCACATATTAGCGAAGATTCGTGCTTGCAGTTGCAGGATCATTCTGATCACACCCCTGTCTCCACAGAGGGTGTGGATCAATTTGCTGTGGCCTCTATTGGCCGATCGACCGATTCGTCTACCTCTACGTCGCAATCTTCTTTCACAGGGTCGTCCCAGGAAGTATCACAACAACCTGGCGAGCCTGTCCCTTCACGCCTGTCTTTTTTTTTTATCAGGTCCAGTCTCCGACGTAGAGGTTTTTCGAGACGATCAGTGGAGTGCATTTCTGCATCGCGGCGACATTCCACTGGCATGACTTATGCCGCCAAGTGGACGGTTTTCTGCCGCTGGTGTGCAGATCACAATGTGAATTACCGTGATCCGTCAATCGCTCACATTGCTGATTTTCTGTTTTTTCTTTTTGACTCCAAGGGTCTCCAGCCTATTACGATTAAGGGCTATCGGTCTAGGCTGTCTGATACTTTCTCTTATGTGGGAAAGCGGTGCATCGGTCGTAATCTTTTTCTCTCCAAACTCATTCAGCACTTTTCTTTGAAGAGGCCTCGAGTTTTGCGTCTTACACCCAAGTGGAACTTGGCATGGGTGTTGCACTGTTTGGAGGGGGCGCCATTCGAGCCTTTATCTGAGACCGACATGCGTTTTCTCACCTATAAGACGGCTTTTCTTCTAGCGTTTGCTTTTGCTCGTCGAGTCAGTGAGCTTCATCCGCTGTCTGTTGATTCTGCCTTCTTCCGAAATGAGGCTAACAGTGTCACCTTCACTACTGATTGCTCTTTTCTGGCTAAGAATCAACTTCCTGATTCGGTACCTCCTCCCATCTGCATTCGGGCTCTCTCTGCTGTAGATGGCCGGAGGCCTCTTCTTTGTCCTGTTCGTGCGATCAAGACTTACATTACTCACACTCAGTTCATTAGGGGGGTCGGAAGAGATTCTTTCTGTCTCTCATTCCTAAGAGGCAGTCTATCTCTTCCCATTCTATTTCCAGGTGGATCTGTCTTGCAATCAAGCTGGCTTATTCTCGCTTGGCTGCGTCGGATCTTGTTTCGAACCGGCTTAATGCTCATGAGGTTCGTGCCATTTCTACATCCTGGGTGTTCTCCAATTTTGTTTCGCTCCGGGATGTTATGAATGCGGCTTACTGGAGGAATGCTTCTTCCTTCTCCTCCTTTTATCTCCACCACCTTCAGCAGCAATCTGAGGACCTTTATTCTTTAGGCCCTCTCGTTGCTGCTCAGGCTGTTGTGCACCCTCGTTAAAATTGTTTTTGTCGAGGTTGCGCTTTGCTCAGCCTTGTTCTTTTCAGGTGCCTTCTCTCTATCTTCATTACAGGTTTTCGTTATTGTTCTCTACCATCCTTGCTTTCGTTCTGCTTTTCTTGTTGGTATTGGTTATGTGATTCACCTCCTCCTATTGTTTATTCAGCCAATTGTAAACAATTGTGAGTAGGTTGAAAAGAAATTAAAATTTTTTAGTAAATTTTGTTTTTTAACATACCTACCACAATTGTTTACCGGAGGCCCACCCTCCTTGGGGATATCTTTGCTATCGATGCCTCCCCGCTAAATCACAAACTTCTCGTTGGCGGAAATACGGAATTGACGTCACGGTTGTTGCGCATGCACTCGGTAAATGCAAGAGGTGTGCAGAGAGAGTACCTGTAATTTCGAGCGCTGGTCTCGCTCGACCCTTTTTTCGATCTTTTTCGTGCTTTTGCACTCTAGTACTTTTCCAACTCGTTTGGAAAAGATTCTAAAAGCTTGAGTTAGTTCTGAAGTAGGGCTTGCACTTATGTTACAGCCAATTGTAAACAATTGTGGTAGGTATGTTAAGAAACAAAATTTACTAAAAAATTTCAATTTTTCCATCCAGAATCATTTTATCCCCCTCCCCCCCTCCCCCCTCCCAAGTGACTAAAGTTCACTAATTTGGATATAACTTGCCAAGCACATGTGCGCCGGTCCGACCGTGGTTTGGCCAGGCATGGACAAATTTTAAAATTTGGCATTAAAAGGAGCAATTTCCTGTCTTCTGAAGGATCAATTCCTGCTTTAACATACCACAGAAAGTTTTATTTTTTCTTCTCAAATAACAAGATTCATTATTTACAATTTTTTTATATCTGTCCACTAACCTTTGAAGGACCATTCAGAATCCATTTATTCCCCCCCCCCCCCCCCACACCCCCACCCCCTCCTCAAAGTGACTAAATTCCACTAATTTGGATACTCTTTGCCAAGCACATGTGCCCCAAGATTCATTATTTTCATTTTTTTTTTATTTCTGTCCATTAACTTTTGAATTGACCATCCTGAATCATTTCACCCCCCCTCCCCCCCCCCCCCCCCCCCCTCATAGTGACTAAATTCTACTAATTTGGACACACCGTGCCAAGCACATGTGCGCCGGGTCGACCATGGTTTGACCCGGCATGAGAAAAATTGAAAATTTTGCTTTAAAAGGTGCAATTTTCTGTCTTCTGAAGGATTATGATTCGGCCCGGCATGGGAACATTTTTTAATTTGGCATTAAAAGGAGCAATTTCCTGTCTTCTGAAGGATCAATTCCTACTTCAACATACCCCAAAAATGTCCACTAACTTTTGAATGACCATCCAGAATCATTTTAACCCCCTCCCCCCACAATAGTGACTAGATTCCACTAATTTGAAAACATCGTGCCAAGCATATGTGTGCCGGGTCGACCATCGGTTCAACCCGGCATGGAAAAATTTTAAAATTTGGCATTAAAAGGAGCAATTTCCTGTCTTCTGAAGGATCAATTCCTGCTTCAACATACCCCAAAAAGTTTTATTTTTTCTGCTCAAATAACAAGATTCATTATTTGCAATTTTTTATATCTGTCCACTAACTTTTGAAGGACCATTCAGAATCATTTTACCCCCCCCCCCCCCCCCCGAGCCCCCCCCCCCCAAGCCCCCCCCAAGCCCCCCCCAAGCCCCCCCCCCCCCCCCAAGCCCCTCCCCCTCCTCAAAGTAACTAAATTCCACTAATTTGGATACTCTTTGCCAAGCACATGTGCCCCGGGTCAACCATGGTTCCACCCGGCGTGTAAAAATTTTAAAATTTGGCATTAAAAGGAGCAATTTCCTGTCTTTGTCCCATGGAAAGCCTCTGTTTGCGAGAGCATTTCTCCTACTTTCAATTACCAGTAACCACTCATCACTTGAAATTTAACCTGCTATTGAAGACAGATAATCTCTTCTGTTAATTAGTTAATGTTTCGTATTATCATAGTTGTGTATAATCTGTGTGTTGAATAACCACCTCAAATATAACAATAGAGACTCAGTCATGGGATTATATTCAATGTAATTACAGGTGTAAATTGCCAACACTTGAGTTAATTCACTGGTAGATAAAATGGATCAAAATGGTGAAAATTGAAAGACAGTGTCTGAAATATTTCTAGGGGGGGGCAAAAATGTTTCCAGGGGGGGCATTCACCCCCTTGCCCCCTCCCCCCTCCCCCCCCACCCTCCTGGTTGCAGGCCTGTGTGAAAGTTTGTGGTTTCTGTATAAATTTCCTCTGTAATCCATATGCATTTAACAGGGCAACTTGGTAGTAAAGTTATTGTAAATCCTTTGGCGTTTGACAATTATATATAATAACTGGAGAATTGTAATTTGTTGGACAAATTACGGGCTTTCCCAACTTTCCAATGTGAAAATGCAGACTACATACAGCAAAGCAAAGTGTTTGAAATTAACCATTTCCAAAATGATAGACAAAAAGCATCCAAAGTTGGCTAATTTTGGTGGTGCGCGGACATTTCCCCATCGGACATTTCCCCATCTGGACATCTCACCATCGGACAATTCCCCACGTGGACATTTCCCCATCGAGGGCGGACATTTTCCCATCAGCATTCCCCCATCAGAGGCGGACATTTCCCCATCGGAGGTGGACATTTCCCCGTTGGATATTAACACCTTTCCCCATCGAGGGCAGACATTTCCCCATCAGACTTTACCCATCGGAGGTGGACATTTCCCCATTAGGCATTGTCCCATGTCCAATGTAGCTGACAGCTTCCACATGTGGATGAGTGACAAGTAACTCTTAAAAAGTTTTCATTTTTTATTCTTTTATAACTCGAAAAACAACATCTCGGCATATGGTATAGGCATTAGCACATTTTAGCACAATCTGAATTTCACAACAATGAAAACACAACATCAATAATAAAAAAACAAGAATTTTTATCTGGTTACAAGTGTATATATATAAATATGTTTGCTTAGAAATCTCTTACACATGCTTCTTGTTGAGTTGTTTGATAAACACTGATGCATTCATTAACATTAATTTCAATGAAGATGCGACTGTTTATCAATCAACTTAACAATATTTTTGAACGAAAGTAGTTTGACAGAAAGAACAAATATTAAAATTGCAATGAAAACATCCATATTGTTCAATCCACTTGTGTGATAAAAAGTAATGTATTCATTGAATTTCACATCAGTGAAGACATGGCCGTTATCAAGGGGCGCGGACATTTCCCCATCGGACATTTCCCCATCCGGACATTTCACCATTGGACAATTCCCCATCCGGACATTTCCCCATCGAGGACGGACATTTCTCCATCAGCATTCCCCCATCAGAGGCGGACATTTCTCCATCGGAGGTGGACATTTCCCCGTCGGATATTAACACCTTTCCCCATCGAGGACGGACATTTCCCCGTCAGACTTTACCCATCGGAGGTGGACATTTCCCCATTGGGCATTGCCCCATGTCCAATGTAGCTGACAGCTTCCACATGTGAATGAGTGACAAGTAACTCTTAAAGAGTTTTCATTTTTTATTCTTTTATAACTCGAAAAAACAACATCTCGGCATATGGTATAGGCATTAGCACATTTTAGCACAATCTGAATTTCACAACAATGAAAACACAACATCAGTAATAAAAAAAAGAATTTTTGTCTGGTTACAAGTGTATGTATATAAATATGTTTGCTTATAAATCTCTTACACATGCTTCTTGATGAGTTGTTTGATAAATACTGATGCATTCATTGACATTTACTTCAATGAAGACGCGACTGTTTATCAATCAACTTAACAATATTTTTGAATGAAAGTAGCTTGACAGAAAGAACAAATATTAAAATTGCAATGAAAACATCCATATTGTTCAATCCACTTGTGTGATAAAAAGTAATGTATTCATTGAATTTCACATCAGTGAAGACATAACCGTTTATCAATCATCGCAACAAAAAGTTAACTGTAAATTGCTATGAAAACAGAACACAAATGTCTTATAAACACGAACAATTCAAACAATTTTACCCATGTTGGCTTAATAAAAAGGGAATGATACGCAGCAAATCAAAAGGAAAATTTCAAACAAACAGACCCACAAAAAATTAAGAAATGGATGGTGAAAAGTCCGCATGGGGAATTGTTCGTTTTTCTATTAAGCAGAATGGGGTAATGTCAGATGGGGAAATGTCTGGCCTAAATGGGATGGGGTAATGTCCGAATGGGGAAATGTCTGATGGGGAAATGTCCGGCGACCAATTTTGGCATCCTCTCATGGTTCTCTTATTCACGCCCTCATTTTGCTTGGGGGTTAAATCTTGAGATTAAAAAGTAAACAGTAACTTTCTTCTACAATCATTGTTGCATCTATGCATACCAAAATAATTGCTACAACAACTTTGCAATTAGGAGAAATGAGTACAAATGTTTGCAAAATTCACTGAAAATCAATTTTTTTATTGACAGTACTATTCTTTACATGGCCAAAGCTTATGTTGTGTTTAGCCCCAAAGCATAACTTACAGCAGAGGATTTGTTCATTAGGCATCTCTACCTATAGCAAAACAAAGTGTTTAGAATTAACCCTTTCCAAAATGACAGGAAGATGCAACCACAGTTAGGTAATTTGGCATTTTCGGATGGTACTCTTACCCTCATTTGCTTGAGGGTTAAAGATGAGATTAAAAACTAAACAGTAACATTCTTCTGTAAGTATTGTTGCATCTATGCATACAAAAATAATTGTTACAACCTCGCAATTATGAAAAATTTGCCCTTGAAGTTAGTAAATCTTGAAGATAAAATCAAATATTCATATCATTTGTGTTCAATAGGGGTTAATTTTGAAATATTTGTGTGGTGATTTTAGTGTATAATATTATGCCATTAATGTGTGAACATCAATCACAGACTGAGTGTCTGAAAAGAGACATGTACTAATCTTGAATCTTGCTATTTGAATGAACATGTTCAAGTTGAGGGTACTCCAATTCAAGACCTGACAACTGGGTGAGGGTTAAAACTTGGAATAAAACATATAACAGCAAAATTGTTCTTGGATAACAGTTATATATTTGCCAAAAATGAAAAGTGGACAGAAATTGCGCATGGGTTAATGGCGAAAAGGCAGTAATTTGGCTAATTTGACATTAAAATTGGACAGACAGCAGTGTCGCTCAAACGCCCACTGCGTCCAGACCAGTGAAGACAGATACACGAAATCTTCCGAAGTTGTTCTACTATCCCTGCTTGACAGGACAGTATCTTTGTCGAGTAGCGTGACTGCATGGGAACAACGTGGATCGCGTGGTAACCGCTGGGACGATTCGTCCCTACTCTATTCCCAATGCAATTCATATGGGACAAAAAGTTTTGAGTTAAACTGCTTATTTTAGACGGCCCGGCAGAAACTGACAACTCTATCCGGTGGAGAAAAAGCTGTCATCTGGCTAATTTGACATTCAAATTGAACAGATACAATGTCGGATATACGCCAATTATGTCCCGACCATGCAAGGCAGCAACTTGAAATTCTCAGAAAGTTTTCTACTGTCCCTGCCCGACAGTTTAGTATCTTTGTCAAGTGCCTAGACCACCTGTGAATACTGTGGCTCAGGTGGAAACTGAGGGCACGATTCATCCCTACTTTATTCTCAATTCAACGACTTTTCCATTCATTATTTACCTGTCACCAGCTGAGTTAGGCATTATATCTGTCTGTTTGATGAACTTTTCAACCTTAACTATTTGCGGCTTCATGAAGCACCACCGAAAGGCCACTGCACGGTTACCAATATATTCAGGGATTGATTTTAGGAAAATAACAATTATTCCGACTATATCCACATGGGAACTCCTAAATATGCCAAGGGTTAAACTTTTGAGAATAACGTATAAAACAGAAGTTGTCATGCTATGCTTGCTGCATGCAGGCATAGAAAATAATTCAGCGCTCAATGAATTAGGAATGGAGTAATTTGTCACTTAAACCTACGGAATTCTGAAAAAAAAATTTTTTTTCGACGGTACCAATCTTTATGCATCTGAGACAGGGATGGCATTAAACTTTACAGCAATCTTATAACAGAAAATATTCTTGGAATTGAACTGTGAATCCGAATTTCGAAAGCATTTTCGGATATTCTATTCCAAACTACCACTGCACGCTTATCAATATTCAGGGATTTTATGAAAATATCAATTATTCCGACGGTACCCATATGGGCAGTCTCGAATCTGCCAATGGTTAAACTTTTAATAATGACATATAAAACAGAAGTTGTCATACCTTGCAGGGCTTGCCTTGAGTCGGGGCTGATCAGCCCAGGCCCAGAGATCAGCCCCGAGGAGCACTTGCTGGGGGCTTTTTTTCAAGCCCCGACATTTTCCACAAAAAAGCACTAACAATAATGGACAAAATGGAAAATCAGCCCTGAAAAGGCCCCAACCTCAATATGTGGGGCACTTTTTTTAGGCCCCGACCATTTTACTCAAGGCGAGCCCTGCCATGACTGCTGCATGCAGCCATAGAAAACGTTCAGCACTCAATCAATTAGGAATGGAGTAAATCGTCACTTAAACTTACCAAATTCTGAAAAAATATATTTTTTTTTGGACTGCACCTATCTTTATGCAAACAGAACGAGCATAGGGTTAAACTTTACAACCAAACTTACAACAGCAAATATGCTCGGTAGGCAATTGTAAATACGAACATGTAAATCATTTTTCTATATTCCTTTCGAAAATGGAAGAAAAGTGAGCTCCAAATTAGCCAATTTTATGAAGAATTTTAGGGCACTAAAATTCAAGGCCCGAAAACTGGGTGAAGGTTAAAACTTTGAATAAACTATATAACAGCAAAATTGTTCTTGGATGAAGGCCCAATCCTCTCATGGAAAAGGTTTTGAGACAATATGGCTACAGTGCTGAGAAAGTGCATGTAAACATTGGCGAAAATAACAATTATTCTGACAGTACCCTTATGGGAAGTCTCAAATCTGCCAAGGGTTAAACTTTTAATAATAACATATCGAACAAAATTTGTCATACTTTGACTGCTGCAAGCAGCTATAGGAAACGTTCAGAGCTCAAGCAATTAAAAATGAAGTAAATCGGCACCTAAACTTACCAAATTCTGAAAAATTGTAGTTTTTTTTTTTGGACGGTACCTACTTTTATGCGACCAGAATGGGATAGGGTTAAACTTTACAACCAAACTTACAACAGCAAATATGCTCGGTAGTCAATTGTGAATACGTACATGAAAAGTTTGTGAAATTAACCCTTTCCAAAATGATAGAAAAAGCAACCAAAGTTGGCTAATTTTGGCATTTTCAAATGGTACTCTTATCCTCACCCTCATTGTGCATGAGGGTTAAATCTGAGATTAAAAAGTAAACGGTAACTTTCTTCCGCAATCATTGTTGCATCTATCCAAACCAAAATAATTGATACAACAACCTAGTTATTAGAGAAATTTGCCCTTGAAGTTGGTCAATTTTGAAGAAAACATCTATATTCATGTCATTTTTGGCCAGTGGGGGTTAATGTTGAAAGATTTGAGTGGTGATTGTGGTGTATCATATTATGCTCTAAATGTGTGGAAAATTTGAGCTAAATAACTGTAAACAATTTTGAGACATTCGAAAAATGGTGAAATTTTGAAGGTTTTGGCAGAATATTTTGAAAATACGCATTTTCAGATATGGCGATACCGCATTTCACTAGATTTTATGACATTACATAAGTGTGCCAAATTTGGTCAAAATCGTACAGCTTGTTTTCGAGCAGTTCAACAGACAAAATTCAGGGGAAAAAAACAATGGAGAAGAAAAATTTTGAAAAAGAAGAATAACAAGAGTCTTCTTTCCCAAACTGGGTTTGGGAAAGCCTAATAAAAAGGGTTATTCAATTCACTAAGTTTCACTAAAATGGAAAACAACTTTTTAGCACCAGGTGATTTGGGGCAGTTTGTTAGGTAAAGGGGTAAATTTTGGAGTGGTTGTCATATTTCTTCAAGTACAAATACAGAGACTGAACTTCAAACCCTCCCCCAACCCATAAATCCTCTTACACAGTATACAACTTAATCTGCATTGTGTATTGAATGGAATGTGTTAATTTAAGTATCATTCATAAAGTATTGCTTGTAATTTTTTCTCTTGACTTGGCATTGGAAATTTAGAAGATTGAATGTAAAATCATTACATTTGTGTAAATATGAAGGCATTGCCTTCATGTTGCCTAAAGAAGGAAGAAGACATTAAATAGATTTTCAAGTGCAGAAGAAATCATGAACCTAAGTGGTTTTTGATGTTTACTCAGTTGATCATGGATTCCGATCAAGTTTGTTCACCTATCTCATTTAGTCATTCTTCAGACCACCATTCATGGCTCACATAAAAAAGTGTGTGTATTTGCTTGTATTAACAAGTTCAGTGATCAGTTTGTGGCTTCCCTATTCAACAAATTTACAGAAACATGCCAGTTTTTGATTAAACTGGAGATTTATTGCACAATTTTCACACCATGGTATCAATTCAGTGTGAGATTTGAACTATCTCTGATTCTCTTGCCATTCCATTATATATTATAGGTTGCTTTGATTGTATGCAATCTTAAAATAGTTTTTCTTTGGTATTTTTTGCCTTTTTCATACCAGTGCCAAACACTCTCACTGATTATTTCCCATAACCCTCATGGTGGAAGTAATTTTTAGCTCAACTTGACAAAGTCAGGCTGAGCTCTTGCCATCACTTCTCGTCCGTCGGCGTACGTACGTACGTTAGTACGTATGTCCACAATTTCCTTTGGCACACCTCACAGGTCACATTTATGATCAGATTACTTTGAAACTTCGTATGCTTGTTTGGGGTGACCTCTAGATGGGAGCTATCGATTTTCTTCAATTTCTGTCAAAAAATGTTGCCGCGGCCAACGTTCTTAGAACTTACTTTAGTCAAACCACAATATTTCCCTTTGGCACACCCTACAGGGCACATTTATGATTTGATTGCTTTGAAACCTGGTATGCTTATTTAGGGTGACCTCTAGATGGGAGCTATCGATTTTCTTCAATTTCCGGCAAAAAATGTTGCTAAGTTTGTAGAACTTAGTTTAGTCAGACCTCAATATTTCCCTTTGGCACACCCTACAGGGCACATTTATGATCAGATTGCTTTGAAACCTGGTACGCTTGTTTGGGGAGACCTCTATCGATTTTCTTCAATTTCTGTCAAAAAATGTTGCCGCGGCCAAAGTTCTTAGAACTTAGTTTAGTCAGAAGACTCAATATTTCCCTTTGGCACACCCTACAGGGTACATTTATGATCGGATTGCTTTGAAACCTGGCATGCTTGTTTGGGGTGACCTCTAGATGGGAGCTATCAATTTTCTTCAATTTCCGTCAAAAAATGTTGCCGTGGCCAATGTTCTTAGAACTTAGTTTAGTCAAACCACAATATTTCCCTTTGGCACACCTTACAGGGCACATTTATGATTTGATTGCTTTGAAACCTGGTATGCTTATTTAGGGTGACCTCTTGATGGGAGCTATCAATTTTCTTCAATTTCCGGCAAAAAATGTTGCCATGGCCAACATTCGTAGAACTTAGTTTAGTCAGACCTCAATATTTCCCTTTGGCACACCCTACAGGGCCGATTTATGATCAGATTGCTTTGAAACCTGGTATGCTTGTTTGGGGAGACCTCTAGATGGGAGCTATCGATTTTTTTCAATTTCTGTCAAAAAATGTTGCTGGGGCCAACGTTCTTAGAACTCAGTTTAGTCAGAAGACTCAATATTTCCCTTTGGCACACCCTACAGGGCACATTTATTATCGGATTGCTTTGAAACCTGGCATGCATGTTTGGGGTGACCTCTAGATGGGAGCTATCGATTTTCTTCAATTTCCATCAAAAAATGTTGCCGCAGCCAACATTCTTAGAACTTAGTTTAGTCAGACCACAGTATTTCCCTTTGGCTCACCCTACAGAGCACATTTATGATTGGATTGCTTTGAAACCTGGTATGCTTATTTATGGTGACCTCTAGATGGGAGCTATCGATTTTCTTCCATTTCCGTCAAAAAATGTTGCCACGGCCACTGTTCTTAGAATTTAGTCTAGTCAGACCACAATATTTCCCTTTTGTACACCCTACAGGGCACATTTATGATCGGATTGCTTTGAAACCTGGCATGCTTGTTTGGGGAGGCCTCTAGATGGGAGCTATCATTCTTCATCGGTTTCTGTCAAAAAATGTTGCCACTGGCAAAAAAAAATGACATTGGTACCAATGATCTTCAATTTTGCCATTTCATTTATAACTTACCAAGTGCAAGTTTGTCAAGTTGAGCTACAGTGTCATTGACACTTTCATTGAAAATTGTTACCCCTTCTGAAATATGGAAAAGAACTCAAAATTGAGAAAATGACCTAAATATTGCTCTCAGTGGGAGAGAGGATCTAAAATATTCAAAATACACCCAAACTTTTGATTTTGATCAAGTGTGCTCAGAGTAATTACCTATTCCACCACCTCCAAAAGATAAACATCCTCCTATATACTTCCTTGCTAGTATGGGAACATGGTGGCTCAATGGTTACGGCTTGGACTTCAAATCGAAAGGTTCACAGTTCAATCCCTGCCAGGGGCAACTGCATTGTGCCCTTGGGAAAGGCACTGGATCTCAATTGCCCACATAGGGACATGGTGGCACTGAGTGCTAAGGCGTACTGCACAACAATGGTACACTTGCCTTCAAGCAATGCTAACCCTGCTTGTGCGGAGTTGGTACGTTGAGTCTGAAATTACTCACCACTTCTTTGTAGTTCTCTCTGTACTCTGTCTTCCTCCCCGTGTAAAACTGTCCAACACGAGGTGACATTGGCTGTCAAAAGTGTTATTCAACCCCAATAAATCAATAAATATTTTGCTAGTGCATCAGAACTGGAGGACTAAAAAAGCTAATTTGCAGTCTACAGACCAGAGGTCAAACAACCTTATTGTCCATGTTTTGCAGATTTTCTAAGTGGGTCTCTAATATGTTCTGGATAAAGAAGTAAGGATACAGCCAGTGGCTGTGTATCAAATCAACCTGTGCATACCATAACCCAAGTCAACAAGTTTTGAAAAAATAGAACAATGTCCATTTTTGCATATTTTAGCTTTGCTCTGACAAAGCTGAGGTTTTCTGATATCCCTCTTTCAAATCATAATCATAATATGTGCTCATATAGGATTAAGTGTGTGCAGCTTCACAAATAGACCATTATTGGATCAAATACAAGCTTAAACAAGCTTGCACACACTCTTAAAAAGCTTGTTCAAGGTTGTAGGAAAGCATGAATGAGCTCATAGAAAAGTACACACAAATGCATGGGAAAGCATTCACATGTGCATGGGAAGGCACATGCTGCAGCTTGTGGGAAAGCGCACACAAGATCATGGGACGGCATGCGCAGTTTCATAGGAAACACGTGAGCTTGTGGGGAAGTATCATGCAAGCTTGTGGGATGCATGTTGTAAGCTTTTGCAAGCTTGTTTGTACTGGTGGTCCCGAGCTTATAGCATGTAATTAAAACAATGGTGAGCCTGTGCAAGGTCATGACCAACTCACACAAGCTTACAGCTGTGAGCTTGTAGCCTCAAGCGCATGCAGGATCACAAGCTCATATTTAAAAAAAATTTTAGCTCACAATCTTCTCCACATTTTGTGTGAAAAACACTTTGTTACAGGACTTGCTTAAAATTTCTAAATTGTTAGGGATGAGATTAAAAGTAAATGATTATATTTATATGAGAAAAATGATAAAAAACATTACATACGCTGTTGTTGTGTATTTTCTTAAAAAATATACTAAAATCAAAAAAATTTGTTAGAATTTGACCAAAATTCATCAGTTTTTTTTGTGTTTTTGCCCAACGATAGTAACAAAAATAAATAAAATCTGACAATAGGTGCATCATTAGTATATCAACATATATAACCTGAATATAAAGCAAACCATTATAACAAAGTTAGAATATCACATTAACTCAATTTGGTAGGTCTGAAAAGGGTTAAATGTCTCAATTTTCCCAAGAGTTTTAGTGGCATAAATCGGATTCAGAATCAGTGGAAAAAGTTACCTTAGAAATGCCAATAAAATGCTTTATCTAACAATCATACAGATTTTGGCCTAAAAACCACAAGAAACAGTACGTATCACATAATGTGTTCCGATTCCGTATCATACAGACGACTTATTCTGATTCTGTATCATATAAGCGACTCGTTTCCAGTAATGCAACAACGACAGTTATGGGCGATTGGCTAAAAATTTTACAATAAATAGAAACTGCACAATTCAATATTACACCAACCCAGTTCTTGAGGATGTGTCCTCGGCGCAAACTAGTAAATTCAAGGCGGTCATCATAGGAAGTGGCACTGAGAGTGAACAATTTGACAAGATAACTTTGAAAATTGCGGTGACCGCATTACTCATTGTTTGTCAGAGTGCACAAAAATATAGTGCCATAAAATATGTTTTTTTAAAAACTTTTTCTCGCCCAACATTATGTCACAAAACCCTATTAATAATTGGAGATTGAATCTGTTTATGTGACAGAATTGTTAGATAAATGAATTATCATGATAATGTGCATGTCCCGTGATTTACATTAGATTCTCGGTGGTGTCCAAAAATGGGATCACAACGCGCCAGCAAAGCTGACTCATTGAGATCCCCTTTTTGGACACCACCTCGAATCTGATACAAATCACAGGACATGCACATAACCATGATAATTTGTATTTACACACCTTTTTTTTTGAAGGGTACAACCCAAAATGGGCTTTAATTTGACTAGAGGTAGCTGCTGAGAATCAAATTACAATGCTTTGTTCTTCAGTTTTGTGTATAAATAAGTAACTTCTTCATCTGGATGTTTTGTGTACTTAATTGGACACCTGCATGTAATTCTTGAGAACCTGCTGCTTGTAAAGGCATAAAAGGCTGTATTCTATATTTTCAAGTGATTTTACACATCAATGGAATTTATATCTTGCTTCAGGTTGTCTACCAATTGGGATTAGAGTACACTAATTTGAGTGAAAAATACAAAAATGCAGAAACTAGATGTTGTTCTTCATGCTACCAGTGTATATGTCTGAAATAAGAAATTCTTTCTTGAGAAAACAAATACATGAGCCTACAAGAGATTTAAGGTTCAATGTAACATTCATTTGTCAGAGAGAAAACAGAAATGAAACAATATGACACTATTTTAAAATTAATATCAAATATATTAAATTTACTGTTGCTCTTATTACATGCGTGATCAACATATAAGGTTTACTTACCTGATTATCAGTTAAGTCCAGAAGCAACAGGAACATGAGAAAAATGTTGGAAAACAAACAAACCTAACATTGCATGATGCAAGAGCCAAATTTGAATTCTGACAGTTGTGTCTGGAGCTTCAAGAGGAACAAAATCACATAATGTGTTCTGCCCAATAGTCATCCTGTATGCATTGTAAGCAAAGTGCCAGTCACAAAGATGCGTTTCTGGGTTCTAGATTTTCACTGTGAGCTTACAGGTATACAGAAAGCTCACCATGAGCTCACCTAATCTTACTGCAAACTCACACAAGCTTGCAGGTGTGCTGTAAGCTTTCCACAAGCTTGTATGAGCTTGCCACAAGCTTGTGTGAGGTTGCAATGAGAAAACATTTTTATAAAGATCCATTTGTCATCCAATCATCATCAACATTTTTTGTGTCTGGTATATTCTTTCTTAACCAACACAAATAATCGGCATGCAAACCAACTTTTCCATGTCTGAGACATAAATGGACGAAGTATCACAGTGAAACTTATCCAACATGGACCACCATTAGGTGGTGTGTCAAATAACAAAATTCACAACTGATCCACCAAGGTGAAGGTCACAGATAGATATCAACACATGGAATCAGCACACTATATTTTCAGGTCTGTCCAGTCACTTAAGGAGATTTTGCACGATAATTACCACCACTAAATAGTGTGTCACATATAAAATTTTGATGACCAACCAAGGTCAAGATGACAGACAGATTTCAACAAATGATATCACACCATGCAAACCAATTTTTTTTTTTTACATGTTTTTTTTTAATAGAAAGAGATGTCACAATGAATCTTACACAATATATGTACCACCACTAGACGGTGTGTTGCGTATGAAATTCATGACCAACACCCCAAGGCTGAGGCTACAGATAGAGGTCAACACATGGAATGGGCATGTACATCAACACATCCAGGGGCTCCCACTGAACAATATATGATGGTGTATGATGCTCTGCTAAGCTGTGCTCTTGTTAGTAAAGTGTCGTCTGCCTCAACAGACAAATGGCACTTGACTAAAATGACTGCTCAGGTTATATGACTTTTTTTTTTGCTGTTAGTCAACCATCAATATGAGTCCCTGCTGTACAAACTCAAAGACAAGCAGACTCAACTTTAGGCTTCCAGGTGTTAAGTAATATGTGTATTCTTAATCAGAAGTCTTCCCAAAGCTACATGCATTTTGCCTGGAATATTCTCAAAAATTGTTTAAAAGGTCCTTGAAAATGGCCTGAAAGAGTTTTTGGAAGTCTTTGTATTCACCTCATCCTTACGGCAATGAACCTTGGAGAGAGATAAACCATTGTACTTTCAGGTATGGATTTCTGACAAAGAACACAAGGCTACCTACCATTCTGCTAATGAACCACAGCTATGGTCTGTGGACTGGAAGGCTGCTACAGCTTTGTGTACTTCCTCTTTGATGTCCATAAAAAATTAATTTATGTGGAAAAATCATCTCGCCATCTTTCAGCAACAAAACCACAGACAGGTGCATTTCTGTCCATGGCAAATATATCTGCCAGCAGCACGAATGGAGTTAAATGTGATTGAATGGACCATTGGGGATAAAGTCCTTAAATGTTACTGATCATAACTGGAAATTTACTGGAGGAGGATTTCATGTCAGTCTGTGTGGTACTGGAAGCAAATGTTGGTAATAAATTTTATGGTAGTCATCAATCCGTCAGTTGCTCTCTTTTATGTCAACATCCATCTGTAATTATCTCCAGAATTTTCTTGTGTTTTCATAAAAATAATAATTATTCATCTTTTGAACACATATTGACAGATGACATAACATAGCAGTGGAAAGAAGCTATTTACACAAAAAAAAAACTTTATGAGGATTGCTCCCATTATAAAATAAATAAACAGTTCAGAATGAATGGTTTACCTACAGGGATGTTAACTCATAAGTGAAAAATGAAGGAACATGTCCTTTTCTTGATGCTTTAAAAGTGCAGGATCAAAGCCAAGAACGGTATCCAGGAATTAGTGTAATGTCAATTGCTTTCAACAGAACTCTCAACAGCATTGGTCAAATTGCATCGACTGTTTTTGGGCCAACAAATTGAGAGTACCAGGATGGAACAACTGTGCATCAACTACTTACAGGTTATTAGAAATCACACCTTTCATTGGAAACCACATCATTCTTGCAACATTTGTCAAAACTATACAAACTGCAGCCATCAAGTTATTAAAGTATTAAAGACCATTTAGCAATGAACCTTGTTATTCTGGCTGTCTTGCTCTGTTTGTTTGTTAGGTGTCGAGAATACAAGACTTGGCATCCATGCTTTTTTTCTGAATATCTTACATTTGGAGGCCTTTTCAGCTCTCAGCAGTTGGTGATGCTGTATGTGGAAAAATGAAGTAAATTCAAGACATTTAAAGACTTGCACTGCATTTTGTATTGATGTTAGTTGTATTTTTCTTCACTTGTAACTCATCTCTCTTAACTAGTTGAGTGCTAGAAGCTGCTGTCATGGCTCTATTGAAAAGTGCTGAAAGCCACTTTAGTGGCTTTTAGCTGCTTGAACCATGGCTTGCTCTGTTTTCAGCAAAAGGAAAAATTCTTCACACGATTTTGTTTTATTACCATTTATTGGAGAGTACCTCTTGGCACTCCAATAAATTGTAACAAAACAATTATATATGAACATTATATTGCTTTACTATAGCTCTTCTCAATGGTACATATCTTTGGAAAAAATACTCATGTTAATAAATCAGCTTTGAAAAATAATTTAGCACTCTACCAGTTAAAGACTGGCAAGGATGGGTTACCTACTTTCGATGTATTTATTTATTGGAGTTTAATGACACTTTGGACAGCCAGGGTCATCTTGTGTCAGACACTTCTACAGGTGGAGGAAGCCGGAGTACACAGAGAGAACTGCTGAGCAATGGCGAGCAACTGTGAGACTCCCCAACGTACTACTCTACACAAGCTAGGTTAGCACTGGTTGAAGACAAGTGCACCATCGTTGTACACTACATCTTAATACATGGCGCCACCTTACATGGGCAATTAGGTGGTTTTGGTTTACTCATGGAAAAGCCTGGCAAATGGTTAAAGGTTAACGCATGGTACTCATGACTTTCAAATTTGACTTCAGATAAATGTGAATTTTTTTAACATTTCAAGTGGAGTAATTTTTTTTTTTACTTAATTTAAAAAAATTGATGCGAGTGAAATTTTGGGATGTTACATGGACAGTAATTGTGAAATTGAATCATAACTCTTTGTCTTTGAGAAATTAATGGTGTACAATATCATTTGTACTCAATTGTGGCAATTTACATTGTGAATTCATTTAGGCACTGACACAGAAAAATGTAGAATGGTCAGTACACATTTCTACACTGTGATGTCAGAATTTTCTTAACTCATTGGTGATATAAGAATTCCTTCCTTCCTTCCTTCCTTCCTTCCTTCCTTCCTTCCTTCCTTCCTTCCTTCCTTCCTTCCTTCCTTCCTTCCTTCCTTCCTTCCTTCCTTCCTTCCTTCCTTCCTTCCTTCCTTCCTTCCCATGTACATCCATCCATCTATCCATCCATCCACCCTGCATGTCTGTGTCTCCATCCATCCATCCATCCATCCATCCATCCATCCATCCATCCATCCATCCATCCATCCATGTCTCTGTCTGTCTGTCTGTCTGTCTGTCTGTCTGTCTGTCTGTCTGTCTGTCTGTCTGTCCCTTCCTTCCTTCCTTCCTTCCTTCTGCAAGGTAGTACTATTTTAGAAATGGTGCGCATCCATTTATCCACAAGTTCATGCACCTTTCTGAAATCTGTACTTCCTATAACTTTCAGCCAATTCTTTTGAAACATCATACCAAGATTTTCTCTGTTAAGTTTTTGATGATGTTGGATCCTTAACGTTTTGTGTTTTTTAGTCTGTGTGAAACACACAAACTATTGTTTTTATACAGTATCTTTATCTTCTTCTTTTTCTTCTTATTCTCCTAGGCTTCTATCTTCTATGCACTTCAATGTTTGCACGATAACTTGAATACAAATCCTCCTATCTTGTTTTTTGGCATACAAATAGATAGTCAATATTTCTTGGCCACCTATGTTTTTTAGCACCATGGAACATTGGAGGTGTCCCTAGGGGTGTTTTTGAAAGTGGGAGATACCTCAGGCTTAGTAAACCCTATGGACCAGGGACCAACACCAAAATAGTTAAAACTCAATGGATGTTCAAATATGGGGCAAGGTCACTGGGGTGACCCAAAGATCATTGAGTGGATTTTTCAAAATTGCTGGAAATCACATTTTATGATCCCCTAATGCATTGCTTATATTGAGATACTGCAGTGGGTCATACTCATATCTCAAGCATGATATGACGTATGGACCTGAGACCAGCAGCAAATGAGTCGAAACTCAATGGAGGTTCAAAATATGAGTCAAGGTCACTGAGGTCACCTTCTTCTTGTCTTCTGTCATCTATGCACTTCCTTGTCCAAATGATAACTTGAATACAAATTTTCCTATGTTGTTGCTTTTTGACCAACTGATTGACAGTCATTAGTACTGGGCCACCTATGGTTTTCAGGGGTGTCCCTAGGGGTGTTTTGAAAGTAGCTCATTGATATCTGAGGCTTGGTATGATCTATGGATCTGGGACCTACACCAAATACGACAGCACTCAATGAAGGTTGCTAATATGGGTTAAGGTCACTGAGGTCACCCAGAGGTCATTGAGTGTATTTTTTATAATTGCTGGAAAATATATTTTTTGACCCACTTATGCATTTCTTAACCCTTTACCTAATGAATCGCCCGCATCTGCCTGCGTAATTTGCAAATTGAGCAGTTGAAAAAAAATTAATTTTTCAAAATTCTTCAACAAAACCATATCATGTGACTCCCTCTTTAGAACAAGGTCATCAGGCTCATTCCAGTGAGGGGTCACATGATATGCTTTTGTTGATTTTATTTTTGTAATTTAAAAAAATAGTAATTGAAAGAATAAATTTTGATATTCTCAGTGGTGGGTAAAGATTAAATTCATACATGCATATTTTTTTTAAAAGTGGGCCGAACAAAAATATTGAATGTGGGTTGTGCTCTTATCACATGCATGGTATGACATATGGACCCATACATGGAACCAACACCAAAGCATTCAAAACTCAGTGGAGATTCAAAATATGGATCAAAGTCACTGAGGTCACCCAGGTGTCAATGAGTGCATTTTTCAGAATTGCTGAAAATGACATTTTTTGACATCCTAATGCATTCCCAATGTTAATACATGAATTTTTATACATATAAAAAGTGGGCATGGCCAAAAATTTTGAAAGTGGGCCATGCTCATATCTATGGACATGGGACCAACACCAAACGAGTCGAGACTCAGTGGAGGTTTAACTTATGGGCCACAATATTTTGAAAGTGGGTCACTCAGTACAACCAAAACAACCAAAGATCTGCCTTCTTTTAAGCAAAAATAATTTTAGAAAATATAAACTATTTTTAATTATTAACCAAAGACCAATTTTGTAATAAACATTTCTACACAGAAGTAAAAGGGGACCGATCAGATTATTTTAAGTTAGGATATTCTGGAAAGAGCATCAGCTACATCATTATCTCTTCCCGAAATATGCCTAATGTCTAAACTATATTCTTGCAGGGCTAAGCTCCACTGCAATAATCTATGAGGTTTTTTTATTAGCGCACTTCACTGAAAGTCAGGATGAGCTAATGTGCTCATTCACCATCTGTCGTCCATGAACACGGCGTTTGCACTTTCTCCTCCAAAACCACTGAACTGATTTCAGTTAAATTTAGTGGCTGCTTGTTCTGACATCGCATTTTGTTTCAAATCAACTTGCCCAGTCCTATAGGGAAGGGGTGGGGAAATGTGCTCCAATTTTTAGCTCACCGAAGGGAGCTAAACTTATCACTTGCCGTCTGTCGTCGTCGTCCGTCCTGCGTCGTGAACATTTTTCAAACGACTTCTCCTCTGAAACTGCTAGGTCGATTTGCTCGAAACTTGGTATGGATGTTCATTACCATATGTCAATTCAAGTTTGTTCAAATGAAGTGGACATACCCACTTGGGGCTCCATAGGGGGCATAACTCCAATAGCACCCTATATATATTAGAGAAATTACTAAAAAATCTTATTCTCCCGCACAAGTGGGCAGAATCATTTGATATTTGGTATACAACATTATGGGGTGGATCTAATTCAAGTTTGTTCAAATCGGCCCCCTGGATTCATATTTAGGCTTACTATAGTAGCCCGAATTCGAACTTAGTGCATTTCAGGCAAATTTCTTAAAAAATCTTCTTCTCCAGATCCAGCAAACAAAATATTTTGATATTTGGTACGCAACATTGTGGGGTGGATCTGATTCAAGTTTGTTGAAATCGGCCCCCTGGATTCATATTTAGGCTCACTATAGAAGCTCGAATTCGAACTTATTGCATTTCCGGCAAATTTCTTAAAAAATCTTCTTCTCCAGATCCAGCAGGCAGAATCTTTTCATATTTGGTATGCAACATTGTGGGGTGGATCTGATTCAAGTTTGTTCAAATCGGCCCTCTGGGTTCACATTTGGGCTCAGTATAGAAGCTCAAATTTGAACTTAGTGCATTTCAGGGAAATTTCTTAAAAAATCTTCTTCTCCAGATCCAACAGGCAGAATCTTTTGATATTTGGTATGCAACATTGTGGAGTGGATCTGATTCAAGTTTGTTTAAATCGGCTCCCTGGATTCATATTTGGGCTCAGTATAGAAGCCCAAATTCGAAGTTAGTGCATTTCAGGCAAATTTCTTTGAAAATCTTCTTCTTAAGATCCAGCGGGCAGAATCTTTTGATATTTGGTATGCAACATTGTGGGGTGGATCTGATTCAAGTTTGTTCAAATTGGCCCCCTGGATTCATGTTATGGGCTCACTATAAAAGCTTGAATTCGAACTTAGTGCATTTCAGGTAAATTTCTTAAAAAATCTTTTTCTCCAGATCCAGCAGGCAGAATCTTTTGATATTTGGTATGCAACATTATGAGATGGATCTGATTCAAGTTTGTTCAAATCGGCCCCCTAGGTTCATATTTGGGCTCAGTATAGGAGCCCAAAGTTGAACTTAGTGCATTTCAGGCAAATGTCTTTAAGAATCTTCTTCTCAAGATCCAGCAGGCAGAATCTTTTGATATTGGGTATGCAGCATGCTTGGGGGGGGGGGGATTCAAGTTTGTTCAAGCAAAGTCCCTGGGTTTATATTTGGGCTCACTGTGGGCGCCCGAATTATAACTTTGTTCAAAATGAGGAATTTTCTTTAAAAATCTTCTTCTTCAGATTCAGCAGTCAGAATGTTTTGATATTTGGTATGCAGCATCCTTGGGGGTTGAGATTCAAGTTTGTTCAAGCCTTATCCCTAGGTCCATATTTGGGCTCACTGTGGGAGCTTGAATTGTAACTTAGTTCGAAATGAGGAATTTTCTTTAAAAATCTTCTTCTTCAGATCCAGCAGTTGGAATGTTTTGATATGTGGTGTGTAGTATCCTTAGGAGGGTGAGATTCAAGTTTGTTGAAGCCAAGTCCCTGGGTGCATATTTTGGCTCACTGTGGGAGCCCGAATGATAACTTAGTTCAAAATGAGGACTTTTCTTTAAAAATCTTCTTCTTCAGATCCAGCAGATGAATGCTTTTGATATTTGGTATGCAGCATCCTTGGGGGGGATAAGATTCAAATTTGTTCAAGCCATGTCCCTAGTTCCATAAAATTTGTCTCTCATGACTTCATTCCTTTGTAGTGTTGATGAACCATGTCTAACTGAATGTGACCCCAAATACTTCTTTGAACCACTTTGTTTGAATCACTTTGCCCGGTGAGCGATTAAGGCCCCTTGGGGCCTCTTGTCTTAAAAAATCTTCTTTTTCAGATCCAGCAGTCGGAATATTTTTGTATGTGGTATGTTGCATTCTTAGGGGGGTGAGATTCAAGTTTGTTAATGCCATGACCCTGGGTCAATATTTGGGCTCCCTGTGGGAGCCTGAATTATAACTTGGTCAATATGAGGAATTGTTCTTTAAACATCTTCTTCAGATTCAACAGTCGGAATGTTTTGATATGTGGCATGCAGCATCCTTAGGGGGTGAGATTCAAGTTTGTTCAAGCCAAGTCCCTGGGTTCATATTTGGGCTCACTGTGGGAGCCCGAATGATAACTTCAAAATGAGGAATTTTCTTTAAAAATCTTCTTCTTCAGATCCAGCTGATGAATGCTTTTGATATTTGGTATGCAGCATCCTTAGGGGGGTAAGATTCAAGTTTGTTTAAGCCATGTCCCTAGTTCCATAAAATTTGTCTCTCATGACTTCATTCCTTTGTAGTGTTGATGAACCATGTCTAACTGAATGTGACCCCAAATACTTCTTTGAACCACTTTGGCTGGTGAGCGATTAAGGCTCCTTGGGCCTCTTGTTTTTAAAGTCTTCCTCTCATTAACCAGTGGGTAAAATTTGCCTTTGTAATGGGAGGGGCAACATTTTAGTCATCGGTTGTGTCAGGGTGTTCAGTAGGGGGGTATCGAGTCAGCATATTTGCAAGAATTCTTAATTTTTTCCCTAGAACCACTGATCAGAATCTTTTGATCTTTAGTAGTATACAGCATCCATAGAGGGTCAGATACAAGTTTGTTAAAATTAAGCCCCTCTGTTCATATTTGAGCTCAATAGAGGAGCCCAAATTTTAACTTGGGAAAAATCTTTAAAAATCTTCTTCTTAAGAACCACGAGTCAGAATCTTTTAATATTGGGTATACATCTTTGTTACAAAGGTCAGATTCAAATTTGTTCAAATCAAGCCCCAAAGTTAATATTTGGGCTTCCTATGGAACCCTAATTTTAACATAGTGCAATATGGGGAATAATCTCTAAAAATCTTCTTCTTCAGATCCATCTGTCAGAATCTTTTGATATTTGGTGTACAGCATCCTTAGGAAGGTTAGATCTCATTTTGTTCAAACCAAGTCCCCAGGTTAATATTTGGGGATTAATCTTTAAAAAATCTTCATTTCAGATTCACCAGTAAGAATCTTTTGATATATGGTATACAGCATCCTTACGGGATCAGATTCAAGTTTGTTCAAATCAAGTCCTTTGAATAATATTTGGGCTCCCAATTGGAGCCGGAATTATTAGCTCACCTGACTGAAAGTAAGGGTGAGCAATAGTGATCACTCACCATCCATTGTCCGTAATCCTTGAACATGGTGTTTGCAACTTCTCCTCCAAAACTGCTGAACTGATTTTAATTAAATTTGAGGTGTTTGCTTGTTCTGTCATCACATTTTTTATTTTTCTTCAAATCAACTTGCCTAGCCCCATGGATAGGAGTTGGGGGAAAATGCTTCAATTTAAAAAAAAAATCTTCTCATGAACCAGCCAGTGGGTACAATGACTTGATATATGGTATGGAGCTTCCTTTTGAGGTGTAGAATCAAGTTTTTCAAACAAAGTTCATGGAGCAATATTTGGCTTTGTAATGGGAGGGGCAAGATTTTTGGTCATGCCCAAAATTTATATTTTCTGAACCGATGATCTGATTTGAACCAAATTTGGTATGTGGTATTATTGAATCCTAAGTACTTGATTCATGCAAGAAAAAAAAAATCCTTGTCACCATGGCAACCCCTGGAGCCAAAAATATAAATGTTTTCAAATGCCCATATTTTCCAAACCACATGGAACAGAGAACTGTTCTTTGGTATGAAGCATCCTTAGGGCCAGAAGAAGGGAGTGGTAACAAAAAAAATGTAATCGGTTGTGGCAGGGTGTTCTGTAAGGGGGAGGGTGGGGGTAAATCGAAAAAATGCTGAGTCAGCATATTTGCAAATTTTTTTTTAAATTTTCTTCCCCAGCACCACTGGTCATAATCCACTGATATTTGGTATTCAGCATCCATAGGGAGGTCAGATACAAGTTTGTTCAAATGAAATCCCTCGGTTCATATTTAGGCTCAATATAGGAGCCCAAATTTTAACTTGCGTAAAATGGGGAATAATTTTTAAAAACCTTCTTCTTCAGTTCTCCCAATCATAATTTTTAGCTTACCTGACTGAAAGTGAGGGTGAGCTTTTCTTATCACTCGTCGTCCGTCGTCCTGCGTGAAGATGGTGTTTGAGCCTCTTTCTCCTAAACCACTGGCCACATTTTAATTAAATTTCATGTAAGTAGTGGTTATATAGGGGCATTTTGATTTTTATAAAAATTAGATTTTGGCTCATATTGAGCAGAGGTGTGGGGAAAAAATGGCCAAATTTTTTGAAAATCTTCTTCTAATGAACCACCAGTAGCAGAGACTTGATATGTGGTATACAGAGTCCTTTTGAGGTTTAGAATCAAGTTTGTTCAACAGAAGTTTGTCGGGCATTATTTGCCTTCGTTATGGGAGAGGCAAAAATTTTGGCCACGCCTAAAATATCTATTTTCTGAACCGTGAAGTCAATTTGAACTAAATTTGATATGAGATGATAATGGGTCATAAGTAGTTGATTGATGCAAAACAAATTTTTCTCATTGCCCCGTGGGAACCTCGGGAGCTAAAAATAGGAAAAACCTTAAAACCGCCATATCTCCAAAACTACATGGCACAGAGAATTCTTATTGTGTACAAAGCTTACTTTTTATCCAGTAGAATAGAACGGTTAAAAAAATCCCTATCGGTTTGATCACAAGGTACTTTTTTCAGGACTTTGAAAAAGTGCTGAGTCAGCACTTTTTAACACTGTAGGCAGTGGGAAAAACATTAAAAAATCTTCTTCTCCAGATCCAGCAGGCAGAATCTTTTGATATTTGGTATGCAACATTGTAGGGTAGATCTGATTCAAGTTTGTTCAAATCGGCCCCCTGGGTTCATATTTGGGCTCAGTATAGGAGCCCGATTTCGAACTTAGTGCATTTCAGACAAATTTCTTCAAAAATCTTCTTCTCCAGATCCACCAGGCAGAATCTTTTCATATTTGGTATGCAACATTGTGGGGTGGATCTGATTCAAGTTTCTTCAAATGGGCCCCCTGGATTCATATTTGGGCTCACTATAGAAGCCCAAATTCGAACTTAGTGCATTTCAGGCAATTTTCTTCAAAAATCTTCTTCTCCAGATCCAGCAGGCAGAATCTTTTGATATTTGGTATGCAACATTGTGGGGTGGATCTGATTCAAGTTTGTTCAAATCGGCCCCCTGGATTCATATTTGGGCTCACTATAGAAACCCGAATTCGAACTTAGTGCATTTCAGGCAAATTTCTTAAAAAATCTTCTTCTTCATATCCAGCAGGCAGAATCTTTTGATATTTGGTATGCAACATTGTGGGGCGGATCTGATTCAAATTTGTTCAAATCGGCTCCCTAGATTCATATTTGGGCTCCCTATAGAAGCTTGAATTCGAACTTAGTGCATTTCAGGAAAATTTCTTCAAAAATCTTCTTCTTAAGATCCAGCAGGCAGAATCTTTTCATATTTGGTATGCAACATTGTGGGGTGGATCTGATTCAAGTTTGTTCAAATCGGCTCCCTAGATTCATATTTGGGCTCACTATAGAAGCTCGAATTCGAACTTAGTGCATTTCAGGCAAATTTCTTCAAAAATCTTCTTCTCCAGATCCAGCAGGCAGAATCTTTTCATATTTGATTAGCAACATTGTGGGGTGGATCTGATTCAAGTTTGTTCAAATCAGCCCCCCTGGGTTTATATTTGGGCTCAGTATAGGAGCCCAAATTTGAACTTAGTGCATTTCAGGCAAATTTCTTAAAAAATCTTCTTCTCCAGATCCAGCAGGCAGAATCTTTTGATATTTGGTATGCAACATTGTGGGGTGGATCTGATTCAAATTTGTTCAAATCGGCTCCCTAGATTCATATTTGTGTTCACTATAGAATCTCGAATTCGAACTTAGTGCATTTCAGACAAATTTCTTCAAAAATCTTCTTCTCCAGATCCAGCAGGCAGAATCTTTTGATATTTGGTATGCAACATTGTGGGGTGGATCTGATTCAAGTTTGTTCAAATCGGCCCCCTGGATTAATATTTGGGCTCACTATAGAAGCTTGAATTCGAACTTAGTGCATTTCAGGCAAATTTCTTTAAAAATCTTCTTCTCCAGATTCAGCAGGCAGAATCTTTTGATATTTGGTATGCAACATTGTGGGGTGGATCTGATTCAAGTTTGTTCAAATCGGCCCCCTGGGTTTATATTTGGGCTCAGTATAGGGGCCCAAATTTGAACTTAGTGCATTTCAGGCAAATTTCTTTGAAAATCTTCTTCTTAAGATCCAGCAGGCAGTATCTTTTGATATTGGGTGTGCACCATGCTTAGGGGGGGGTGAGATTCAAGTTAGTTCAATCCAAGTCCCTGGGTTCATATGTGGGCTCACTGTGGTAGTCCGAATTATAACTTGGTTCAAAATGAGGAATTTTCTTTAAAAATCTTTTTCAGATCCAGCAGTCGGAATGTTTTGATATTTGGTATGCAGTATCCTTAAGGGGTGAGATTCAAGTTTGTTCAAACCATGTCCCTAGGTCCATATTTGGACTCACTGTGGGAGCTTGAATTGTAACTTAGTTCAAAATGAGGAATTTTCTTTAAAAATCTTCTTCTTCAGATCCAGCAGTCGGAATGTTTTGATATTTGGTGGGAAGCATCCTTAGGGGTTTGAGATTCAAGTTTGTTAAAGCCAAATCCCTGAGTTCATATATGGGCTCACTACAGAAGCCCGAATTCGAACTTAGTGCGTTTCAGGCAAATTTCTTCAAAAATCTTCTTCTCCAGATCCAGCAGGCAGAATCTTTTCATATTTGGTATGCAACATTGTGGGGTTGATCTGATTCAAATTTGTTCAAATCGGCTCCCTAGATTCATATTTGGGCTCACTATAGAAGCTCGAATTCGAACTTAGTGCATTTCAGGCAAATTTCTTCAAAAATCTTCTTCTCCAGATCCAGCAGGCAGAATCTTTTCATATTTGGTATGCAACATTGTGGGGTGGATCTGATTCAAGTTTGTTCAAATCGACCCCCTGAATTCATATTTGGGCTCACTATAGAAGCCCGAATTAGAACTTAGTGCATTTCAGGCAAATTTCTTCAAAAATCTTCTTCTCCAGATCCAGCAGGCAGAATCTTTTGATATTTGGTATGCAACATTGTGGGGTGGATCTGATTCAAGTTTGTTCAAATCGGCTCCATAGATTCATATTTGGGCTCACTATAGAAGCTCGAATTCAAACTTAGTGCATTTCAGGCATATTTCTTCAAAAATCTTCTTCTCCAGATCCAGCAGGCAGAATCTTTTCATATTTGGTAAGCAACATTGTGGGGTGGATCTGATTCACGTTTGTTCAAATCAGCCCCCCTGGGTTTATATTTGGGCTCAGTATAGGAGCCCAAATTTGAACTTAGTGCATTTCAGGCAAATTTCTTCAAAAATCTTCTCCAGATCCAGAAGGCAGAATCTTTTCATATTTGGTATGCAACATTGTGGGGTGGATCTGATTTAAGTTCGTTCAAATCGGCTCCCTAGATTCATATTCGGGTTCACTATAGAAGCTCGAATTTGAACTTAGTGTGTGCATTTCAGACAAATTTCTTCAAAAATCTTCTTCTCCAGATCCAGCAGGCAGAATCTTTTCATATTTGGTATGCAACATTGTGGGGTGGATCTGATTCAAGTTTGTTCAAATCGGCTCCCTGGATTCATATTTGGGCTCACTATAGAAGCCCAAATGCGAACTTAGTGCATTTCAGGCAAATTTCTTAAAAAATCTTCTTCTCCAGATTCTGCAGGCAGAATCTTTTGATATTTGGTATGCAACATTGTGGGGTGGATCTGATTCAAGTTTGTTCAAATCGGCCCCCTGGGTTTATATTTGGGCTCAGTATAGAAGCCCAAATTTGAACTTAGTGCATTTCAGGCAAATTTCTTTGAAAATCTTCTTCTTAAGATCCAGCAGGCAGAATCTTTTGATATTGGGTATGCACCATGCTTAGGGAGGTGAGATTCAAGTTTGTTCAAGCCAAGTCCCTGGGTTCATATGTGGGCTCACTGTGGTAGCCCGAATTATAACTTGGTTCAAAATGAGGAATTTTCTTTAAAAAAATCTTCTTCAGATCCAGCAGTCAGAATGTTTTGATATTTGGTATGCAGGATTCTTAGGGGGTGAGATTCAAGTTTGTTCAAGCCATGTCCCTAGGGCCATATTTTCACTGTGGGAGCTCGAATTGTAACTTAGTTCAAAATGAGGAATTTTCTTTAAAAATCTTCTTCTTCAGATCCAGCAGTCGGAATGTTTTGATATATGGTGGGCAGCATCCTTAGGTGGGGGGTTTTTGGTGGGGGGGGGGGGGGGGGGATTCAAGTTTGTTAAAGCCAAGTCCCTGAGTTCATATATGGGCTCCCTGTGGGAGCCTGAATTATAACTTAGTTCAATATGAGGAATATTCTTTAAAAATCTTCTTTTTTTTTTAGATCCACTGATCAGAATCTTTGGATATTTGGTATAAGCTTTTCTTAGGAGGAGCAGATGGTACCTGTTGAAATCAATTCTCTGGGTTGATATTTAGGCTACCATGTCAGGTGAGCGTCCTCAGGCCCCTTGGTGCCTCTTGTTTAATGTTTAGTATACATCATTGGTATGAAGGTCAGATTCAAGTTTGTTCAAATCAAGTCCCACAGTTAATATTGAACATCCCGTGGGGGCCTGAATTTTAACTTAGTGCAATATGGAGAATAATCTTTAAAAATCCTCTTCTTCAGATCCACCAGTCAGAATCTTTTTATATGCCCATTTTAAAAACGGTCATATTATGTATTCAGTATGTCTGCCTGTCCATCTATCTGCCCATTAACATTTTTGGTTTCTGACTGATAACTACAGTTTGAAGTATTTGATCCCAACAAAAGTTGGTATGTCTGTTACCCAGCTAGTAATAAAGGCCAGGTTCTAATATGGGTTCAGTCCAATTATTAGTCCCCTGCGGGAACCGTAAGGGGACTATAGGATTGCACTCCATCTGTCTGTCTGTCTGTCCATCTGTCTGTCCATCTGTCCATCCATCTGTCTTGTCCTTCTGTCTGTCTGTTTTTATGTTACCACCTCTCCCTCCAACATGCTTTAAGCTACACCTTTCATATTTGGTACATGGATACATGGTTCTGAGGGGATGGTGCACGCTCCAATTTTTTTTTTAAAAATCCAAGATGGCGGAATGGCGGCCATTTTTGTTGTGTTTTTTAAGCTTTTTTTTCTCTATATTCATGTTACCACCCCTCCCTCCAACATGGTTCAAGCTGCACTTTGCATATTTGGCACGTGGATAGAGGGTTGGGAGGTAATGATGCACGTTCAATATTTTTTTTTCAAAATCCAAGATGGCGGCATGGCGGCCATTTTTGTTGTGTTTTTGAAGCTTTTTTCTCTATTTTATGTTACCACCCCTCACTCCAACATGGTTCAAGCTACACTTTTCACATTTAGCACATGGATAGAGGGTTGTAATGGGATGATGCATGGTCAATATTTTGTTTTCACAATTCAAGATGGCGCCATGGCAGCCGTTTTTGTTGTGTTTTTTAAGCCATTTTCTCTATTTTATGTTACCACCCCTCCCTCCACATGGTTCAAGCTACCCCTTTCATATATGGTGCATGGATAAAGGGTTGTGAGGGGATTATGCATGCTCAATATTTTTTTTTCAAAATCTAAGATCTGTCTGTCTGTCTGTCTGTCTGTCTCTGTTTTTATGTTACCACCTCTCCCTCCAACATGCTTTAAGCTACACCTTTCATATTTGGTACATGGATACATGGTTCTGAGGGGATGATGCACGCTCAAAATTTTTTTTCAAAGTCCAAGATGACGGAATGGCAACCATTTTTGTTGTGTTTTTTAAGCTTTTTTTTCTCTATATTCATGTTACTACCCCTCCATCCAACATGGTTCAAGCTACACTTTGCATATTTGGCACATGGATAGAGGGTTGGGAGGGAATGATGCATGTTCAATATTTTTTTTTCAAAATCCAAGATGGCGGCATGGTGGCCATTTTTGTTGTTTTTTTTAAGCTTTTTTCTCTATTTTATGTTACCACCCCTCACTCCAACATGTTTCAAGCTACACTTTTCATATTTGGCACATGGATAGAGGGTTGTAATGGGATGATGCACGGTCAATATTTTGTTTTCACAATCCAAGATGGCGGCATGGTGGCCTTTTTTGTTGTGTTTTTTAAGCCATTTTCTCTATTTTATGTTACCACCCCTCCCTCCAACATGGTTCAAGGTACACCTTTCATATATGGTACATGGATAAAGGGTTGTGAGGGGATTATGCACGCTCAATATTTTTTATTCAAAATCTAAGATCTGTCTGTCTGTCCGTCTGTCTGTCTGTTTTTAGCTTAACTTGACATAGTCAAGATAAACTATTGCCATCACGCGTGCGAAAGTCTGTTAGTCTGTGAGTCTGTTCACATTTTCCTTTAGCATGGGCTACACCCCGCAGTTCTTGTCTGATCATCACGAAATTTCATATGCAGGTTTGGGGTCATGTCTAGATGAGAACATCCCCTTTTGGTCGCAATCGGGCAACCGGTATGGTTGCCCGAGCCCAAAACCCGAAAACCATTAGCACAGTCTACAGATCGTATTTATGAAGGGATTTCATTGTAACTTGGTAGGATGCCTCTGTATAATGCCTAGATGAGAACGTCCCCTTTTGGGCATGATCTGTCAACCATGATGGCTGCCCAAGCCCAAAACCCCAAAACTTTTAGCACAGTCTCCAGGTCATGTTTAATATGGTGGGATTTCATTGTAACTTGGTAGGATGACTCCTTATGATGTCTAGATGAAAATTTCCCCATTTGGGCATAATCTGCCAACCGTGACAACTGCCCGAGCCCAAAAACCTTTAGTACAGTCTACAGGTCATATTTATTGAGGAATTTCATTGTAACTTGGTGGGTTGACTTCATATATTGTCTGGGTGAGAAGGATGTGATTGGGCAACTGTGACGGCTACAGTTGCCCGAAGCCCGAAAACCTTTAGCACAGTCTACAGGTCATATTTATGAAGGGATTTCATTGTAACTTGGTAGTTTGACTTCATATAATGTCTAGATGAAAACGTCCTCTTTTGGACACAATTGGGCAACTGTAATGGCTACAGGGGCCCGAAACCCAAAAACCTTTAGAACATTCTACAGGTCATAATTATGAAGGGATGTCATTGTAGCTTGGTAGGATGACTCCAAATAATGTCTAGATGAGAACGTCCCCTTTTGGTCGTGATCATTCAGCCTTTATGGCTGCCCGAGCCCAAAGACCTTTAGCATAGTCTTCAGGTCATATTTATGGAAAGATTTCATTGTAACCTGTTAGTCTGACTCCATAGAATGCCTAGATGATGACATCCTCTTTTTGTCGTGATTGGCCAACTGTGATGGCTACAGGTGCCCGAAGCCCAAAAATCTTGAGCACCGTCTACAGGTCATATTTATGAAGGGATTTCATTGTAACTTCGTATGATCACTCCAGATGATGCCCAGATGAGAATGTCCCCTTTTGGTTGTAATCATTCAGCCATTATGGCTGCTCAAGCACGAAGCCCGAATACCTTCAGCACAGTCTACAGGTCATATTTATGAAAGGATTTCATTGTAACTTGGTTGGTTGATTTCATATAATGTCTAGATTAACCAAAGTTGATATGTGTATTACCCAGCTAGTTATACAGGCCAAGTTCAAATATAGGTTCCGACCAAATACTTTTACATGAGTAACAGCCCTTTTTCAACTTCAAATTTGACTGTCTATTAACAATTTGGTTTCCGACTGATAACTTCAGTTTGAAATACTTGATCCCAACCAATGTTGGTATGTGTATTTCCCAGCTAGTAATACAGTCCAAATTCGAATATCCATTCTGTCGATTTATTTTTACATGAGTTATGTCCCTTTTTGGACTTAGAATTTGACCTTCTATTAACATTTGTTTCCGACCGATAACTTCAGTTCGGATTATTTGATCTCAACCAAAGTTGGTATGTGTATTATTACCCAGTTAGTAACCAGAGTTGGTATGTGTATTATTACCCAGCTAGTAATTCAGTCCAAGTACGAATGTGGGTTCCGTCCAATTATTTTTTCATGAGTTATGGTCCTTTTTTCGACTTTGAATTTGGCCGTCTATTAACATTTTTGGTTTTTGACCGATAACTCCACTTTGGTCATTTGATCTCAACCAAAATGACTAACAGTGCTCTTGTTATATTTGTTTATACAGCATCTGTAGGGAGGTTAGATCTAATTTTGTTCAAATCAAGTCTCTGAGTTAATATTTTGGGCTCCCTATTAAAGCCCAAATTTTAACTTAGTCCAATGAGGAATAAACTTTAAAACTCTTCTCCAGAAACACTAGTTAAAATCTTTTGAAATATGGTATACAGAATCCTTAGAAAAGTTGGATTCAAATTTGTTCCACTCAAGTCCATGGGTTAATAACTGGGCTCTGTGGGAGCCCGAATTTTAACTTAGTGCAATATGGGAAATAAACTTTAAAAATGTTCTTCTTCAGATCCAACCTTCAGAATTCTTTGATATTTGGTATACAGCATCCTTATAGATTGAGATCAAAGTTTGTTCAAACGAAGTCCCTGGGTTAATATTTGGGCTCCCTATTGGGGCCTGAATTTAACTTAATCCAATATAAGGAATAATCTTTAAAACTCTTCTCCAAAACTACAAGTCAGATTCAGATTCAAGTTTCTTCAAATCAGGTCCATTGGTTAATAATTGGGCTCTCTCTAGGAGCGCAAATTTTAACACAGTGCAATATTGGGATTAATCTTTAAAAATCTTCTTCAGATTCACTAGTCACCATCTTTTGATATATGGTAGACAGCATTTCTATGGGGGTCAGATTCACTTTTTTTCAAATCAAGTCCTTTCAATAATATTTGGGCTCCCAATTGGACCTCAAAATTTTTACCTGATACAATATGAGCAATATTCTTTAAATATTTTCTTCTCACAAACCCCTATCAGAATCTTTTATATTTGGTATACACCTTCCTTTGGGTAGTCAGATTCAAGTTTGAAAAAGACCAAGTCCCTGGGTTAATGTGTGGGCTCAATATTACAGCCCAAGAGTTGACTTAATCAAATTTGAGAAATAATCTTCAAAAATCTTCTTCTTTAGAACCACTAGTCAGAATTTTTTGATATATGGTATACAGCCCCCTGGTAGGGGTCAGATTCAAGTTTGTTCAAATCTAGTCCTTTGATTAATATTTAGGCTCCCTATTGGAGCCTGAATTTTTACTTTGTACAATATGATCTCCCAAACCCACAATCAGATACATGGTATACACCACCCTTAGGGGAGTCAGATTTCAGTTTGTTAAATTCAGATCCGTGGGGTAATATTTGGGTTCCCTATTGGAATCCGAATTTTAACTTAGTACAATATGAGGAATGATCTTTAAAAGTCTGCTTCTTGTGATACAATTAGAAACTTTTGATAGTTGTTACACAACATTGTTAGAGGGTTCAGATTCCATATGTTCAAATAAAGTCCCTGGGTTGATATTTGTTTTCCCTATGGTGTATGTGTGTGTGTGTGGGGGGGGGGGGGGGGGGGGTGGGGATTTAACATAGTGCTAAATTGGTAATATTCTTTTCTCAACTTTTCTTCTTCAGAACCACCAGTCAGAAACTTTTGATACTTGGTATACAACATCCTTGGGCTTGGGGGGATAATTTCGAATTGTTTTCAAATAAAATTCCTGGGTTAATAATATTTGGGCTCCCTATGGGAGCCCTAATTTTAACTTGCTGCAAAAGAGGAATATATTCTTTGAAATCTTCTTGAGAACCATCATTCAGAATGTTTTTGATACTAGCGGTGCTCAGATTCAAGTTTGTTCAAATTAAGTCCCCGGTTTCATATTTGGGCTTGCTATGGGGGACCCAAATTTTAACTTAGTGTAATATGACAAATAATCTTTAAAAAAATCTCCTTCTTCAGATCCACCATTCAGAATCTATTGACATTTGATAAACGGCATTCTAGGGGTGGATGGGAAGGGTTAGATTCAAGTTTGTTCGAGTTAAGTCCCTTGGTAGTAATTTGGATGACCTAGTTTTGTGTTACTGGAAATCTGGGCATTATTTCAGTGGTAGCATCCCAATACGAGAAAAAAATCATCTGGCATGGGCAACAGAGTTATAAATAACTAGAGAAACAGAATTTAGTGCCACCAGTAAATTCAAGTCTGAGTGAAAAGGGTTAAAGTATCAGGAAAAAAACAATATAGAAAGAGATTTTTCAAGGCTTATTTTTGCGAGTAAAATAGTTTTTAACAAATCAGAAGTGGGCTTTTGTTAACATTATTTAAGATACTCATATAAGAATCAGAACAATTTTTCTGAGAAACCAGAAAAGGCATATATGTGTACAGCATTGAAAGGGTTCGATCAGGGAATCAGAAATTAACATTACTGGCTCTGCCATTTATTTGAATGATGAGATACATGTATAATCTTCAGAACTGCATTATTTGGTATAAAATGCAATTCCTAATAGGTCTGAAAAATATGCTTTTAATGACCTCTGTTGACCGCATTGAGGTGGACCACATTTTGAACCTCCAGCAAGTTTCAACTCATTCGGTGAAGGTTCCATGTCTTTAGGTCATACCAAGCCTAAAGTATGAGCATAAACCACTTTACAAATATTGGCTCCACCAACTCCAGATCTGCCATATTTGTAGATGATGTCAAATATTCATGTTAGCTAGAAAATGTTACGGAATTGTATTTTATGCTGGAAAATATATTGCGAGTAAAAGAGTTCAGTAATGTTGGAATATAGATGTAAAAAGGCCTTAAAGACCCCCAAGGGCCTATCTGAAGACAGGGGGCGTGGTGGCATTGTGGTAACTGGTTCTCGTCAGATCACCGAAGTTAAGCAACGTCGAGCCAGCTAGGTTAGTTCTTGGATGGGTGACCGTCTGAGTGATCGATTCCGACTCCCGCATTGTGTCCTTGGGGAAGGCACTTAACCACAACTGTCCACATGGGGGCACGATGACACCGTGTACTGAGGCATACTGCACGTCGATGGTGCGCATGTCTTCAACCAATCTAACCCTGCCTGTGTTGCAGTGCGGAGTTACGATGTTGGGGAGCTGGCAGCTGCTCGTAGTTGCTCGGTGGTTCTCTCTGGGTACTCCGGCTTCCTCCACCCGTAAAACTGTCAGTCATGATTAGCCATTGTGCATAAGTATGTGACCTTAAACACCAATAAATACTAAATACTATCTGAAGACTTATTGGCATTTGCAAAACACCAAGGTCCCATCTGTGTCCATGTGTGTTTAGAACAACATTGTGAGAATGGAAAGGGTTTTCATTATTCTCATTTTTGCATAAAATAACATTTTTGGGACCCATATTAAGATCTTGAGTGGGTTGATAATACTCCATTTGAATCCTATAAAAGGGGCGTGGTGGTTCAGTTGGTAGAGGTGCAGGCTGCAAGACGAGAGGTCATCAGTTTGAATCCCACCTGCGGCAACCACGCTGTGTCCTTGGGCAAGACACTTCATCCCAATGCCCACTTGGGGGCATGGTGGTGCTGTGTACTGAGGTGTACTGCATGTCAATGGTGCACCTGTCTTCCAAATGCTAACCCTTCTTGTGTGGAGTTAGTATGTGGGGGAGCTGACAGTTGCTCTCTGTTGCCCGGTGGTTCTCTCCAGGTACTCAGGCGTCCTCCACCCGTAAAACTGTTGTGGTTTTGATTAGTCATTGTGCAGAAATATGTCACCTTAAACACCAATAAATAAATAAATAATGCTTTAAAAAATGAGCTCATTCCAATGAGGGGCCATATGCTATGTTTTTCAAGCAAAAACGAAAAAGTAATTAACTGAATAGACATTTCTGTGAATTACGCTGACCATTTTTTGCCATTATGTTGGGTAAAGGATTAAGAATGCCTTACTTTGGAAGGCACACTGAAAAGGTTCCCATTCCACATAGAATTAAATGTAACAGAAAAGAAAGCAAAAAACATTCTGTAGCCATGAGTTATATTGAAGGTGTTTGCACTCACTTTGAAGTATTAAGAGGGTTAAAAACAGACCATTCAAATATTCCATTCCATTACTTCATAATTGTGATAGGTGTTTCGGTGGCTCAGTGGTAGACTGTTGAACTTCTATGCTAGAGGTTCCGAGTTTGATCCCCGTCCCAGACAACCCATGTCGTGTCCTTGAGCAAGGCACTTTATCCCGGTTGCCTACATGGGGGTACGATGATGCCGTGTACTAGGGCATCCTGCACATCAATGGTGCACATGTCTTCAACCACTGTAACCCTGCTTGAGTGGGGCTTGAACAGATGTTGAGGAACTGACAGTTGCTCGTCGATGCTCGGTGGTTCTCTCCGGGTACTCCGGCTTCCTCCACCCGTAAAACTGTCAAGGTCACGATTAGCCATTGTGCATAAGTATGTGACCTTAAACACCAATAAATAAATAAATAAATAGGTGTATCGAGAAAGCCACACACCACTCCATCCCAAAACCTGTCGATCCCGAGTTATGATTGAGAATAAATAAGTTTTAAAAATGCCTTGAAAAGTGAAGTGTTCTTTGTTCAACATGAATGAAGTTTGTAACATGATACTAAATAAATATACAATGCTATTCAGTGTGCAGCTTTCTCTCTGACCCTTTGTTTATGAGGATTCTCTTCTGTTTAGGTAATGGCTATTGCTTCAGCGAACTCATTTTCCAGTATATAGTCTTATCAGTATTCCAAAAACATTGAGAAAGGATTGATTGTATTCGGGTTATCATGTTGATAAACAGTGCATTTATTTATTTATTTATTTATGAAGGTTTAACAACACTTTAACAGCCATGGTCATATCATGTTGGTGACAGTTTTATGGGTGGAGGAAGCCAGAGTACCCGGAGAGAGCCACTGACGAGCAGCTGCCAGCTCCCCCCAACATCGTAACGCAGCACTGCAGCACAGGCAGGGTTAGAATGGTTGAAGACATGTGCACCATCGACGTGCAGTATGCCTTAGTACATGGCATCATCATGCCCCCCATGTGGACAATCGGGGTTAAGTGCCTTGCCCAAGGACACAACACGGGAGTCCGATACGATCGCTCAGCGGTCACCCATTCAAGGACTAACCAGGCTTGACGTTGTTTAACCCTTTACCTAACATGAAAAGCAGACGACACTTGGAAAAAAAATTCTTGAATAACTAATTTTTTTCATTTTTTGTCTCAAAAACATAGGTTATGACCCCTCATTGGAACGAGCTCGTCGAGCTCGTTCCAATGAGGGGTCATAACCTATGTTTTTGAGACAAAAAATGAAAAAATATTGAAAATTAATTCGCAATTTTTGTGAATAGCGCTGGCCGGTTTTGGCCGTTACGTTGGGTAAAGGGTTAACTTTGGTGATCTGATGAGAACCAGTTACCGCAATGCCACCGTGCCCCAAAGTATAAACAGTGCATAGAAGACAGAAATATTCCATCTACACCATCAAGGCATGCCTTCTATGAATGTTATTTATTTATTGGGGTTTAAACAATAACTTTCGACAGCCAGGGTCACCTCGTGTCTGACAGTTTTACAGATGCAGGAAGCCAGAGTACCCGGAGAGAACCACCGAGCAATGGCGAGCAACTATCAGGCTCCCCAACATACTAACTCCACACAAGCAGGGTTATTGCAAGTGCACCATCCACGTGCAGTACGCCTTAGTACACAATGTCACCATGCCCTCATGTTGCCACAGGTGAGATTCAAACTGAGGACCTCACGGCTTGCAGCCTGCACCTCTCACTACTGAGCCACCGCACCCATCTATAAATGAAATGGGAATACTTTGGAGGCTTATTTTCGGGAATAAAATAGTTTTAAAGAAATCAGAAACAGGTTTTCGTAAACAGTATTTAAAGATATTCGTTCAGGAATCAGATAAATTTTTCAAAGAAACCAGAACAGGCATATATGTGTACAGCATTCAAAGGGTTCGATCAAGGGAAAGCACTAGGGGGTCCAAAAATGTGATTTCCAGCAATTCTGAAAAATACACTCATTGACTCCTGAGTGCCCTCAATGACCTTGACCCATATTTTGAATCTCCATTGAGTTTTGACTTGTTTGCTGTTTGTCCATAGGTCATACCATGCTTGAGATATGAGCATGACCCACTTTCAAATTTTTTGCCACACCCAAAAAATGCATGTATGGCCTTCGGGAATGCATTAGGGGTAAAAAAAATGTGTTTTCCAGCAATTGTGAAAAATTCACTCAGTGACCCCTGGGTGACCTCAGTGACCTTGACCCATATTTTGAACCTCTATCGAGTGCCGACTCATTTGGTGTTGGTTCCAGGTCCATAGGTCATACCATGCCTGAGATATGGGCATGACCCACTATGGACACACCTGATGCCCCAGGAATCTGAAAATATAGGTGACCGAGTACTTGTGACTGTCAGTATGCCACAAAGCAGCGAGATGGAATGATTCATTTTTGAGTTATCGTGCAGACAAGGAAGTGAGCAGAAGACAGGAGAATAAGAAGAAGAAAAAAAAGAAAAAGAAACCGTACAAAAACAATAGTCTGTGTTTCACACAGACTAATTAAATAACTTCCTTCATCTGCAGTGTTAACTAGCCATATATGCAAATTAAATCCTTCTTTACACAATTTTGGTCAGGTGAGTGCCTCAGGCCCCATGGGGGCTCTTGTTATGACCCCGACCTCCAAAGTAGAATTCAGGGGTATCTGGTGAAGACATCCATCTGTCCTTCCATTCAACCAACCAACCATCCGTCCATCCATCCATCTGTCCATGCATTTGTCCACCCATCTGTCCATCCATCCATCTGCCTGCCTTTGACTCACTCATTGGAGTTGTGTGTATTTTGAAATGTGGGGTGCATATTTTAACTTATGGGGTGTATTTGATACTTTTGGGGTGCACATTCATTCATAATGTGTGGGGTTTACATAACATGATTATGTGGGGTTTACAAGGCACTATAATGTGAGGTGTGGTGGACTTGTGTATATGTTTACTCAAGGGGTGCAACTGCATAGTATTTGCGGGAACCACCCGCCCGATATATGTGGGGTTGATCGTTCTGTAAATGGAATAATTCTAATAAATGTTTTGACATCTATTATTTTGGCTAGAGTTAAAATTTGGGTCTAAAAAATTTGAATTTGGGAAGAATAGGCAATTACCTGGTGGGTCTGTGTTATAAACTGATACCAAACCAACATGTCTGCAATGCAACTACGTGACATATTGTAAACTTTGTTTTCAGTATTCCTCTGGAGGGAAGTCGTAGACTTACTCATTGGAGTTGTGGGTGTTTTGAATTGTGGGTGCATATTTTCACCTATGGAGTATACATTCGTCCATAATGTTTGGGGTTTACATAGCATGATTATGAGGGGTTTACATGACACTACCATGTGGGGTGTGGTGGACTTGTGGATATGTTTACTCAAGTGGTGCAACTACATGGTACTTGCAGGATGCACCCATCCAATATATATGGAGTTGATCATTCTGTAAATGGAATGATTCTAATAAATGATTTGACATCAGTTATTTTGGCTTGAGTTAAAATTTGGGTTCCAAAAAGTTGAATTTGGTGGGAATAGGCAATTTCCAGATGGATCTGTGTTATTTATTTATTATTATTATTATTATTTATTAGTGTTTAAGGTCACATATTTCTGCATAATGGCTAATCATGACCATGACAGTTTTACAGGCGGAGGAAGCCGGAGTACCCAGAGAGAACCACCAAGCAACAGTGAGCAACTGTCAGTTCTCCAACATACTAACTCCACACAAGCAGGGTTAGCATTGGTTGAAGACAGGTGCACCATTGATGCACAGTATGCCTTAGTACACAATGCCACTGTGTCCCCACTTGGGCAATGGAGGTGAAGTGCCTTGCCCAAGGACAGCTCTGTGTTATAAACTCATACCAAAGCAAAGCAATTATGTGACATATTGCAAACTTCGTTTTCAGTATTTCAGGACAAGGACATGTTTTCCTGAATTTAATTAATAGAACGTTGTGTGTGGAATGCTTCTACATGCTAATTAACTACGCCGAAGCCTGTGTAAGTAGTATTTATATTTTTACGCATTTAAAAAGATGATGATCATATCTGACTGAAATTACCCAAATGTATGAATTTGGAAAATATCTACTTCTGCATTAAGTACCAACTAAAGTTTGGAAATCATAATATGCCGGCATGCCAGCTTAGTTAATAAGCAACATATGTTTGTAAGCAAGGCAACATGGGTGGTGGAAGCTTTATAATTGACGACCACAACCAGACATTTTTCTCTCACAGAAACATTCACCAGGGGCTTTGATCTTGACAATGTTGACACATAACTTTTGAGTTAACAGTTACAGTGAACAAAACAAGTGAACTTTTTATAATATTGTTGTTACAACAAACATAAAAAAAATATCTGGTACTACTATGAAGTACTATGATATAGAAAAGTTACAACCCAAACTCATCAGATGCAAGCCAATAAACTTCCTGGAAAGTGATGTTGCAGTTGTGTTGAGTTGTTATAACTTCTATGACACACAAAACAATTCAGATTAAAATTCTGAACCCAAAAAACAAAATGAGTATAAGGCCAAAACTTGTTGGATTTGAACAACCAGAATTTTGTGTGGAAGTCAACCTGTGGGTTGCACCCCATAATCCATACCTAATTAGATGCAAGCATATGAACTTTCTGGGAACTGATAATTGTAACCTGTTGCAGTTCAGTTGTTATGACCCCTATGTCACACAAAATAATTCAGATAAAAATTCTGACCCAGAAAAGAATATAAGCACAAAACTTTTGGGATTAAAGCAACCAAAATTTTGTGGGGAATTCAACCTGTGGGTTGCACCCCATAAACCATACCCAATTAGATGAGAGCATATAAACTTAACATGAACTGATAATTGTAACCTGTTGGAGTTCAGTTGTTATGACTCCTATCTCAGAAAATTCAGATTAAAATTCTGAACTGAAAAAAATAAAAAAGAGTATATGGGGGATTCAAGCAACCAGAATTTTGGGGGGAATTCAACCTGTGGGTTGCACCCAAAATAAACTTTTATAAATTGAATAAGGAAAAAGATATCTGGAGTCTCATGACAATAGAAATATGTGTATTCACTAATGTTCAATTTGTCCTATGGAGACAGCTTACATAAGCATTCATACTTGCTGCTAAATCCAATTTCATTGATTATATTGTTATTCGTGTTGATTAGTACAATTTTACACAATGATATATCAGTTTAACTTTGAAATAAACTAAGAGAAATTTAGTGGATTCAGTCTTAGATGTTTTCTACCTTTGAGTTGCAACTCATAGTAAACAAATGAAAAAAGTTGTGAAAAAGTCTACAAAATTCCTATAAAATAGTACTCGTACTATGATAATGCCATGGAAATGATGCAGCCCGAAACTCCATGCCTTCAGGCAAAAAAAACTTGATGGGAACTGATAGTTGACAAAAAAATTGTTTGATTAAAGCACCGATAATTGTGGGGAATTCAACCTGTGGGTTGTACCTCATAATCCATACCCCATCAGATGCATGCATACAAACTTCTTGGAAACTGATAACTGTAAGACCTTTCCACGAGGCCAGCAACAGCTCCAGTCCTTGCAATTCAAAGTATTTTGCTACAGCAGTAGAATGTCGTAACAGAATCAATATGCTTCAGCAGTGACTACTGCATTTTATGATGGATTATTGGATGTTCAATTTTATGTTATGCCCTATATTTTTTTAAGTTGAACAACTCTCATTTAGCAGAGCTTTTGGCCATTGGCCTTTATCAATGTGCCAGATTAGTAGGAAAATACATTTCCACAATCGTGACTGTCACAAAAGAATAACAATAAATATGTTACACCAGGCCATACCCATGACGTTTAGGGTACCGGTGTAGCAGAATATCTACCCCCACACCCCCCCCCCCCCCCAAGACATCTCCTCTCCCCAGGGGAAGATACCCTACTATATCTTCCCCCGCGCTTCCCCAGATATCTTCCCCCCACCTAAATTTTTAAATGTATTCATCTAATTGTTTTGTTTCTTTTACTATTATTTCACACTATTTGATTACATTTGATATTAAACAGCTAAATCCTTGTATAAAATTACTCAGGAACACATAACAAAATGGATGGGGAATAATTTAGGGAGAGAAATATTTTGAATGAATTTTAGAAACAATTCATCTTCCTCCTCACCCTGTCAAAATCTTAAAAAAAAACGTTAGAGTTTCTAAGATAGGCGGTTTCTAATTCATTATTGTACAAATATCAGTACAGTATTCCAAAATTTGTTTTCATGGTTGATTAATATTTTGACAAGGTGAGGGGGGAAGATATCCAGGCCTGGACATCTTCCCCCTCACCCTGTGAAAATCTGAAAAACTGTTACAAAGATTGTAAGATTGGCTAATTCTAATTCAGTAGATAAGATTTAATAGTATATCATTAGATAACCAGGCCTGGACATCTTCCCCCTCACCCTGTCAGAATCTAAAAACAATTTACAAAGGTTCTAACAGAGTAAGATTGGGAGATTTTTTTTGTCCAAGTTTCCTATATTATATTTTGACATGGGTGGGGGAAGATAACCGGGCCTGGATATCTCTCCCCCCCCCCCCCACAAGGTGTGTCAAAGTCCTGTAGACATCCATACAACCTTTACAACCATTGTTTGGACTTTGGTGTGGTTGGGTGAGGGTGTAAATAAAACCTACTTATTTTTTCAAATGGTTGCTATGATTTTTGAATGGGTGAGGAGGAAGATAATCAGGGCTGGACATCTTCCCCTCCACCCTCTTCCATTTTTAGCTGAACTTTGGCGAAGTCAAATTTGAGCTTTTGTCATGGCCCGTCGTCCGTCTGTCCATCTGTCTGTCTGTCCGTATGTGAACAATTGGATACGGCTCAGGCTAGAGGCCGTATTTATGAACCGATCTTTACGAAACTTCTTGGGTACCTTTGTTATGACTGTGGGATGAGAATGAGTGTTTTTGGGTGCGGTCCAAAATTCAAGATGGCTGCTAGTCGCCATTTTGTACCAACGATGCAGAAATCTGTTTTTTGTACAGAACTTCCATATGAAAGTTCTGATTTGAATAATTTTTTGTATGAATGTTTAGTACCATGAGATACATTACATATCATATTAATACACACTTGAGCCATATCTAATACACACTAAATCTGTAATGAGTAGGCATCTATTTACTCGGCTACGGATAAGTAATCATTCCTTAGCCATAGAAAAGGGTAGGCACGCACAGCCACCAGTAGCTCTAGAAGACCGAACTTGTTCATTCTGTGACCACAAAGTGATTGAAGACGAACGCCACTTTGTGATGGAATGCCCTAAGTATAATGTCGCACGACAGAAGTTGTGGGGTTTTATACAACATGGGGAGCGAACATTCCTTGGTATGAATAACAATAATAAGTTTCTCTACATCATGGGAAATGCAGATCCTGCCCTTTGCAATGTGATCTGCTGTGCCGTGCGTGAGTTTTTTCTCTTTCGTAAAAATTCGTAAGAAATATTTGTTGTCAGTTTTAAATGATAAATGTAGGCCTAACATTGTCTACTGTATTTGTGCATACTGCCCATGTGGGTGTAATATTGCAATAAATCTATTCTATTCTATTCTATTCTATCATACGTTTTTTTTTCTCGTGCTTAAATTATGCAAATTAGACTAACTTTGATTTATTTAGTGTTACTTTCAGCACTGTCAGTGCAAATGCCAATACGGCTTGGGCTAGAGGCTGCATTTATGAACCGATCTTTACGAAACTTCTTGGGTACCTTGGTTATCACCGTGGGACGAGAACGAGTGTTTTGGGGCCCAGTCTGAAATTCAAGATGGCTGCTGGCAGCCATTTTGTTCAAAATTAGGGGCAATCAGATTTTTGCGCAGAACTTCCACATGAAAGCTCTGATTTGAATAATTTTTTATATGAATGTTTAGTACCATGGGATACATCACATATAATACGGGTTTTTTTCTCGTGCATAAGTTATGCAAATTAGACTAAATTAGATTTATTCAGTGTTACTTTCAGCACTGTAAATGTAAATGCCAATTCAGCTCGGGCTAGAGGCCGAATTTATGAACTGATCTTCACAAAACTTCTGGGATACCTTTGTTATCACGGTGGGATGAGAATGAGTGTTTTGGGGTCCGGTTCGAAATTCAAGATGGCCACTGGCAGCCATTTTGTACCGAAATTAAGTGTAATCAGTTTTTTGTGCAGAACTTCTATATGAAAGTTCTGATTTGAATAAATTTTTGGACAAATGTTTAGTATCATGGAATAGATCATATATAATACAGGTTTTTTTTCTCATGCATAAATTATGCAAATTAGACTAACTTTGATCTATTCAGTGTTACTTTCAGCACTGTAACTGCAAATGCCTATATGGCTCGGGCTAGAGGTCGTATTTATAAACCGATCTTTACGAAACTTCTTGGATATCTTTGTTATCACCGTGGGACGAGAACGAGCATTTTGGGGTCCGATCCGAAATTCAAGATGGCCACAGCAGCCATTTTGTACAAAATTTTGTGCAATCAGTTTTTTGCTCCGAACTTCTATATGAAAGCTCTGATTTGAATAAATTTTTGTGTGAATGTTTACTAACATGGGATGCATCACATATAATACTTATGTCCTATTCTTTAGACCATTGCAGTCACCTTGTAATTGATTTACTATGGTTGACGGGGTCACAACAAAACTCCTTTTTCTCTTATTCATTATTGTTGACTTGGTCACAACAAATACCGATTCCTGTCATATTCAATATTGTTGACCTGGTCACAGCAAATACTAATTCCTGTCATATTCAAAGTTGAGCTACAGTGTCATTGACACTTTCATTGTCCAAAAAATTTCTGCAAGGTTCTAAGATTGTCTGTTTTTGATTCACTGCTCTCTCTGCTTAACATTATACGATTGGAAGAATGTTTTTTCTTCCAAGTTTTATATATTATATTTTGACATGGGTAGGGGGAAGATAACCATGCCTGGATATCTTCCCCCCAGACCCCCCCGCCCCCTCCCCCCCACCCCCACATGTCACCTTGTCAAGGACCTGTAGACATTCATACGATCTTTACGACCATTATTTGTGCTTTGTTATGGTTGGGTAAGGGTATAAATAAAACTTATTTAATTATTTTTTCAAATGGTTGCTATGGGAATGGGTGAAGGGGAATACAATCATATGTTGACATGAACTTAAAAGGAAATTTAAATTTTATAGTAAATTTCCTTTCTTATTATACCTACCACAATTGTTTACTACAGGCTTGCACTACAGTGGAAGTCCCTAACTCAGAAAATGTACTCTCTATTTTGATCTTTCCCAAGTGATTTGGGAAAGAAAAGTGATGCAAAAGCACCAAGAAAAAATAAGCCAAAACTGGGTTGAATGCTATAATGGCGCACACACCCAGTAGGGGACGCTCTTCTTGTACAGATCCATGGCTTCCGGTACCAGTGCGCAGTATGTAACTAATGAATCATTCTTTTAAATCTGCCAACATTGAAGTTATGTGATCAGCGGGGAGGAAGGATTCTTACCCGAATAAGAAAACGGGAGGGCTTCCCTGTAAACAATTGTGGTAGGTATAATAAGAAAGGAAATTTACTGTAAAATTTAAATTTCTTATCAACCTACCCTTCAATTGTTTACTACAGGCTGAATAGACAATAGGAGGAGGGAATCACATAACCAACCCCACATAACCCGACTGCACTGGAACAGTGGACAGAAGAAGAGTTCCCTAGGCCTATCAAACCATAGCATCACAAACATTAGTAAAAGACAATGAGAGATGAGGTGTATGGCTCTGTGTGACACACAGAAAGGAGCAATCAGTGGTAAAAGTAACACTGTTGGCGGAGATCCTGGAAAAGGCCTGATCAACCGAGAGGGCATGAAGCTCACTAACCCGTCTGGCTGAGGCAAAAGCCATCATAAAAGCTGTCTTGTATGTGAGAAAATGCATACCCACCTGGGATAAAGGTTCGAACGGTGCCCCCCCCCCCCCCCCCCCCCCCCCCCCCCCCCAAGCAAAGCAACACCCAAGAAAGATTCTATATTGGGATAGAATAAGTTTGGAGAGGTATGGATTGGTGCCGATACGATGCTTTCCCATATACAAAAAGGTCTCCGAAAACATGGATCTGTACCCTTTAATGGTAACAGGCTGCTGGAGACCCTGAGAATCAAACAGATATACCAGAAACTCCACAATCGTGTTATCGAAGGATTGGCAAAATCAACAGAGTGATCAGCACACCATCGACAGAAGACCTTCCACTTAACCGCATAGGCTAAACCAGTGGAGTGCCGTCTTGAAGACGAAATGCACTCCGCCGCTCATCTCGAAAAACCTCTACGGAGGAGACAGGACCTGACAAAAGATATGCGTGAAGGCACAATGAAGTTGGGTCGACATGAAACCTCCTTGGGTGACGTTGGCATAGAAGGTCACGATGTAGGGGGAGATGTGCCGGAACCCCCGCCAACAGAGAGCGAAGCTGATTGATCTACACCCGTGAGGCGACAGGGGAGAGATCAGAATGATTTGACAACTGCAGGTTCTGATCTTGGCCAGACCCTGAGGCAGAATCAGAACCGGCGGGAAGGCATAGCCGGCTAGACCATTCCAATCGAGTGACAGAGCATCCACGGCGAAAGCCAAAGGATCTGGACACAGGGACACGAAAGTGTCCACCTGATGGTTCCAATGGGTCGCAAAGAGATCGATGTGTAGACAACCACAGAGATCGCAAAGCGACTGGAACACTCACTACCCTGTGAAGCATCCACTCGGTGGAAATGACCCTGCCCCATCGGGACAGGGAGTTGGCTAGGACATTCAGATGACCAGGAATGTGACAAACCACCACTCAGGTGCTGACATCCTGAGCTAGTAGTAGAAGATCCTGAGCCAAATCATACATGGGAACTGAGTGCATGCTGCCCTGGTTCCGAATGTAGGCAACCACTGTCGAATTGTCGGACAACAGAAGGACCTGACAATTCGAAAGGTGGGGGCTCCACTGCTGGAAACTCAGAAGAAGAGCAAGAAGCTCCTTCTGGTTGATGTGAAGAACTACTTGATCCTGGTCCCATACCCCGCGAAGGGAAAGACCAAGAGGATCCAATGTCACACCCCATCTGAGATCGCTGGCATCTGCCGTCAGAACATGATCGGACGACGAGTCCAATGGAACTCCCTGCATAATCCACTGAACATCCATCCGGGGGAGAAGATGACGATGAAGAGAGTCTGGTAACTGAAGTACCAGATCAAGAGGATCGACATTCGTCCTCCAACGACTGAGCAGAAAGTGTTGGAGAGGTCTGACATGCAGCCGACCTAGAGGAATGAGATCCGTCACAGAACCGCAGAGACCGAGCAGCAGGAGAATACTCCGAGCTGTCGCAGACGTGGACTGGAACAGAGTCAGGGCGAAAGCTGAGAGAATTACATCCTCAGATGACAAAACAACTGAGAAGGGATCAGGTCCGACTTCTCCTGGTTAACTCTGAACCCTAGCGACGTGAGCAGGCTCAACAGTGTGTCGACATCTGACTTGGAGTGCCTCTGGAGGATATCGTCCAGATATGCCGAAGTAGTCTCTCTGGACTGTGTGCGATGGAAGGCTATCACATGCGACATCAGTCGAGTGAAGGCCCAAGAAGCCAGGTTGAGGCCAAAAGGCATGACCTTGAACTGGTAAACTCGCCCCAGAAAATTGAACCTGAGATATTTTTGTGATGTCCGATGAATCGGAACATGAAAGTGAGCGTCTCGCAGGTCGATGCTGGAAGCGAAATCTCCCTGGTGAATGGAGTGGCGAACCGACCTGAAAGTCTCCATACTGAACGTGGGAGCAATTATAGACTAGTTCAGGATACTCAGATCGATAACTGGTCCGAGTTGGCCGTCCTTCTTAGGCACCAAGCACAGGCGGGAATAAAATCCCACTGAATGAATGTTCTTGATGACCTCAATCGCCCCCTTTGACAAGAGATTGTCTATGTCCATGATCAATAGCTCCCGATGTGAAACGTCTGAAGGAACTTGTGTTGGAAGAGGCACTCTCGACAGAGTGGGGTGCCTCCAGAAGTATATTCAACAAACAACATCTAACACCCAAGGATTGGATGTGATTGTGGCCCAATGGTCTGCAAACTCTGATATCCTTCCTCCAACCTGGGACGAATTGAGGTGAGGACCTTCATTTCGAGCCCCAGCGAGGCCCACTGGAGGAGAAACTCCTCCCCTACTAGATGAAGGATCCAGAGTCCTCCCTCTGGTCTCCTGATGCTTACCCGTACCACGTGAGTAAGAAGTAGAAGCGGCGACAGGAAGCAGAAGGGCGATTGTTAGGCTTAGAACGGCCCCTGCCTCCAACGGAAGGCTGATCAAGCTGGCGAAGCAGCAGCTGATCTTTGGAATGATGCAGGACATCACCGGAACATTGCCATGGAGCCATGGAATAGTCGCGGACCCACCAAAGAAGCGGATCTAAGAGCAGCACGCTGTCTCTCAGGAAGGGAACGGCTTGTGTCCAACACAGCGCCCAGGCGAACTAATTCCAAGTTAAATGTGTTACAGGAAAACGTGTGAGTAAGATGCATGAGCGCCTTGGAAATCACACGCAAAAGAACCTGTACATCGTCAAACTTATCTGGAGGCAGATAAGCAGCCAAAGCAAAGACGACGTGATCCAAAAAAAGAAAACTTGGGTAATTGTCACTGGAACTCATGCGGAGACAGGGGTGGATGTTGTGTGGACAATGGGAAAAAATGCATGCATTTTTTTCCAAACTGTGTCTACTTTGAAAGCAGTACATGGGTTTTCATAAATTATGCAACCAGTTTTCACATTCAAACTCATGTTATACACAGAGATTGCAGAAAAATGAAGATATCCATGGATATTCCCTTTGTATGCTGTTGTGATGTTACAATTGATACTCTCATGCGCACCCTAACTGTCTGGAGCTAACTTGAGAGTTGTGGCAGCAACCCAAGCTGACCACTGTGAATTCCACCACAGTGTCCAGCATAGGAAGTCTTTGATAAAGACAGTTATATGCCTTCGGTCTTTTGTAATCATAAGGAAATAAATAAAACTTATTGTTTATTGATTGGCATGAAAATGAAAGAAAAGGAAACAATAAAATCATCTGCGGTATGTCGTCGCATCAAGTTGATGTTAATAAAATATCACTCATTCTGATTCAACATAATAACAGAAATATCATTATTCATATATTTAGTCTGTGTGAAACACACAGACTATTGTTTTTGCACGGTTTCTTTTTCTTTTTTTTTTTTTTCTTTTTTCTTCTTCTTCTTCTTCTTCTTCTTTTTCTTCTTCTTCTTCTTCTTCTTCTTCTTCTTCTTCTTCTTCTTCTTCTTCTTCTTCTTCTTCTTCTTCTTCTTCTCCTGTCTTCTGTCTTCTCATCACTTTTTTGTCCGCAAGATAACTCGTTTTTGGCATGCTGATAGACAGCCACAAGTTCTCGGCACTGAATATTTTTCAGATTCCTGGAGTATCCGGGGTGTCTGTAGGGGTGTTTTGAAAGTGGGTCATGCCCATATCTCAGGCGTGGTATGACCTACAGACCTGGGACCAACACCAAATGAGTCGACATTCGATGGAGGTTCAAAATATGGGTCAAGGTCACGGAGGTCATCTAGGGGTCATTGAGTGCATTTTTCAGAATTGCTGGAAATCACATTTTTTGACCCCCTAAAGTATTCCTGACGTACACACATGCATTTTGATGTAAAAAAAGTGGGCGTGGCCAAAATTTTTGAAAGTGGGTCACGCTCATATCTCAAGCATGGTATGACGTATGGACCTGGGACCAATACCAAATGAGTCGACACTCGATGGAGATTCAAAATATGGGTCAAGGTCACGGAGGTCACCTAGGGGTCATTAAGTGCATTTTTCATAATTGCTAGAAATCACATTTTTTTGACCCCCTAAAGCATTCCTGACTTACACACATGTATTTTGATGTAAAAAAAAAGTGGGCGTGGCCAAAATTTTTGAAAGTGGGTCACACTCATATCTCAAGCATGGTATGTCGTATGGACCTGGGATCAACACCAAATGAGTCGAAACTCGATGGAGATTCAGAATATTGGTCAAGGTCATGGAGGTCACCTAGGGGTCATTAAGTGCATTTTTTATAATTGCTAGAAATCACATTTTTTGACACCCTAAAGCATTCCTGACATACACACATGCATTTTGATGTAAAAAAAGTGGGCGTGGCCAAAATTTTTGAAAGTGGGTCAC